>SZWC01003349.1:178906-193906 GCA_023375785.1 Penium margaritaceum | reverse complement strand
CTCCAGTAAACTTGCTTCAAAATTTTGGATTTTCATCTGTATTGCGTCCTGATGCCACTGCTCCATACAACCCGTGGGATAACGTTCCATATCCATTTCTACTCCACAACAAACCATTACTTTTTTTTTCAAGCGGATCGTTGTGTTTCTTGAATATTGTTTGTGAGATTAATGTTAGTAATTTTCACCGTGAAGAGTTACTACATATCTAGGTTGAGATTCCATGCACAAGGGGGTCGGGGTGCACGTTGACCGGGGGAGGGGGGGTCGTTGAACGTTGAGACGCTCAACGTGTACACTGTGACAAGTTTGCAACATCAACTTAAACAGGATTTGTCACATAGATATTCATGAAAAAATAGAAGAAGATTGGCACGTAATCTGAATGATGAGACACGTTTTTGGTCTTATGACCACCGTTCTTCAATATGACTGAGTATGTGCCATGTATCCCTTCCGTATTCCTTCTATCCCATCGATCCTCTCTACCTCGGAGCTAGTCGTCCAACTGGCGGGGCGGATGGTGAAGTCGATGCAACACACAAGGTACATGGCTATCGATTTATTGAAGTTTCAGTGAATGGTAAGAAATTTTGTTGATGTGAATAACATGCGATTTTTGAAAAACAAGGTGGATGATGCTGGTTCTCCCTTGAGACAAGCTATTTAAGAGCTTTCGTGTACTTCTTCACACCGATGGGCTAGGAATCTTGATTCCTCTTGTCTTTGCAACGTGGTGTAAGGTGTCCTTGAATTCTTCAAAGATATCTTACTCACTTTCTTCCTAATCGAGCCGTCATTTCAATTGTCTATGATACCGAGTATGTGATTGACAGTTGACAATAAACAACGTGACTTTTAGAGGAAAACAATGCTCTGGTATTAGTTTACGTCGCGGCTGGAAAGGCTCCCAGAGAAATGTGCATGGTTTTCCATTGTCCACGGAAGCGTGTAACGGATTGCGTGATTTGGAGGCTTTTGCGTTTGGTATAAATGGTTCGGCAAACAATGAAGAATGGAAATCTGCCAATACACATGGCAAACGGTAAAGGCCAAGGTGAGCATGGTGGACAACAGAAAAAGAAAAACATCGATGAGGATACATGAGCCACACAATCCCGAGAGGAGATTGAATTTACGTGTGTATGGAACCATGTAGCTATGCACATTCCTCTCACCTAGTCCTGCACTTCCACAAATTGTGGCACGCCAAGCAAACCCTTGGATCTGATTGGATACTGGGGTTCATATAGTTGGGATTTTGGTAGAATAACGAATAAACCCGCCTCATGCGTGTTGAGACAGTCACATCCCAAGGGTGCCGTTCGATACCACCGGAATTAATTGTTGAATGCCATCAAACTGTTTGTTGCGCATTCTGTTGAGTGATGTTCACAATCCACCAACCATACCCCATCAGAGAGTCATCATCAATGCCGCTCAGAAGACTAGTGCAAACAAACAGGCCTAGAGTGGATCTTTCTTCTCATTGACGCATGTCAAAACTCCAAAAAATTAATCTTTGTACATGATTGGTGAACACAAGGATTGTTGAGCCAATTCCATTCAGCCATTTGTCTTCTGTCAGGGATCCACTAGCATTGTTGAGAAAGGCAGAAAGAACTTCGTCTAGACGGGTGAACATTGACGTCCGATCCACGGAACTAGGAGGACTCTGAGGCTAAAAACCCGCGGAGAAAAACTACTAGCCATCGCTAAAATCAATCATTGAGGCATCCGAAATACATATTTAAGCAACAGCCAGCCGTACACCACGTTTTTATGTTAACAAGACCTCCATGTCATTCCCCTGAATGTCCATAGCACTGTTGGAGGGGATGATGGAGGAGATGCTGATTCCAAGGTCCAACCAGTAGGCCAACTTCTTTAAAGGATAAGCAAATTGACGGTCCTCATAGCACTAATCTATTGGTAGTGGATTGCAACATTCGAAGTATCTAAAGAAAATATCGCGAACACTTGTGCCCCGACACTTGGTATAAACGTCCAATGTAGACCTAAATGTAGCAAAGGTCGGAAAAGACCAACATCCAATCTGTCAAAATTGCTAAGCAAAGGACAAGGCACAACCAACCCGTTATCCGAGTCACTTCACCTTGTGCACAAAACCTTCCTAAGTTATTGGAGGAACTTCCCTTTATACCCCATATGATTTGATTTAAAAGAAAGAGATTTCCAAAGAAAATATTTTTTGGAATACCCTACTGCCCTTTGATTTTGATATTAATTGTTGTGACATAGGTTGAAATTCGTCAAAAATAGTTTTTTAGTCAAAATAGGCATTTCACTAAATTATGGAAGTGAGTCAAATTCAAAGTGTGTGGATCACTTTTTGATTCCCGAGTTCACGAACCTTTTTTGTCAAGTTCAGTACACCTTTTTGCTTCTTTTCCTTTTTGTTCAGTGACGGTCAGCTCTCGCCGTTGACTAGCCGGCCAAGGAAGCGGCCGACGAATGAAACATTCGACTGCTTGACTGTTCAAAAGCCCAAATGCGGCAATTCGAATAACCGAGCGGTTCATCGATCTGCACTCTGTCAAAATCCAAAAAATGACCAAGACACTCATTCAATTAAAGGATACAGGCCTTCATTTACGTCGAAAGATAGGTAGTACCAAATTCATTCAAAGTTGATTTTTTTCATCGATAAGAACATGCTTCATTCAATCATCAAAATCCAAGCGCAGTAGGGTATCGTAACAAAACACGGCTACTCATTCAACAATGTGGGTAGGCACTTCTGATTCGGCGGTCCAAGGCCACGCTCTCCTTATGGAAAAAATCGCAATAGGACAAACATGTTGCGATTTGAGGCAGTTGGTGAATCATGTCTAGGTTTTTTCTGTGTGCATTAGGCAACATTAAAGGTCAAGGGAACCCATGCTACACCCTTCAAAGCAATTGGGGTCTCTCTGGTAGACACTTTCAGTCATAAGACTGTGTCTCATGTGACAAATCACACAACTTTAGTTACCCATAAAGTGTACATCCTATGGATGACTTGGGAGTATCACCCACTAACCTCACCCCTAAGGAAACCTTTACCATGGGTCAAGAACCTGTGGTTGGAGGTTCCAGCATTAGTTTTACATGATAGCTTGACGTAATTGGCCCCCCGATGTGTGAGAAATGTTGAAAAATGTTTTTCTGCGTTCAAGGTGGATGATTAGATATGGGGGTTGGATTTTGTAGCCTAGTTTTCAGTGTTTGACCAGAGGGTGAGATGTGTGATCATAATGAATAGTTGAATGAGATAAGAGGAAGTGAAGAGCCAAGACATGTTATGGTTCAACTCTTCAAAATTTTGCATGATGGTTGCATAAAAAAGAGGCAGAATTTTGCAGTTTTCTTGTGGTTCCCATTGAGATTACACATCTATGTTTCTATGTTTCTCTACAAGAGAGATATTGGAGGAGTTGCCACGAATGGAAAAGTGGATTGGAACAATGAAAATGGAAATTTGTATTAGCTGTGATGCAACATAATACCTCCAAGAGATTGTGAACTTTTTGGGAGGTATGCATGAATTTAGGGTATCTCTCAAAGCATGTGCAATGGGTTCTTCCTGGAGATTGAATTAAGAAGATGCATAGAAGCTTCCTAGCCACTCCCGTTGACCAGGCGTCAGTGCCTAATCAGACGGTGACGACAGTCACAAGTCGTGCACGTAACGGCAAGGGTTTGGCTAGGGGACACAAGGCAAAGTGTCTGAATGCTTCATAAGCATTTGCAGAGAGGGATAACAAATGACAGTTCCATGGCATAAATACCTGCCGCGGCGCACAGCAAGTGTCGCACGCGGCGGTCCAAGTGCTGTCCTAAAACCGGCCCAAAACCATTGTTTTGGCCGTACCTCTACGCACACATGTCTGAATGCTGCGCCGTCTGAACCTAGACGTGCAAAATCTCAAGCCGGACGCTACGACTGGTCACACGCACAAGCCCAGCATCAATCTGTGGAAGGACAATGCAAAACATGCAAATCAGCCTCAAGAGCCTGTCCACCAAGAAAACACTAGCACCTGCAGAAAAACTGCAGAGTACCCCAGCAAGCACCCGGGACGTCATGGCAGCCGCCTGGTGGCTGCTGGCGGGTGAATCCACCAACCATCAATGCTCCGGCGCCAGCTGGGTCCGCATCAGGGATCTGCACGAGCATGGACACGGCCGAGTGGTCACAGTAAACTGTAAAAACGGACGGAAACAGCTCACATCACAACATGAATGAGGTGTAGATGTTCTCAAAAGGTGTTGGTAGGAATTGGAGTTTGCTACATATTGGTATTCTTCTTCTGAAGATGTTTACAGTTGTCTTCAGTGAGGTTTTTGCTATGGATCAAGGAATTAAGCATAGTTTTATGAGAGCGTAAAGTCATCAGTCAGCGTCAATACGTAGCGGCTGAGGTCCTCCTCAAACTCGACAGAGAGTAGACCCATGAGGTCGGAGTCGTCAAGCTCCAGGGGCCGACAAGCCTTGGAGACTGACTGAGGAGAAGTGGACTGGTGCATTTTTCCTTCACCACAAAATAGGCAATCAGTTGTGGGCGGCGCCTTGAAGGATGTCGCATCAAGACCAAAAGCAAGTAGAGTCCAGATCAGACTTGCGACAGCCTGTCGGTGGACATGACAGAGGCATTGATGCACGAGGCAATTTTGCTCAGGGGACAGAGCACCACTGACGAAGACACGCGCAGTGGGAAAGAGATGAGGTGGGGGGCATAGGTAGGCGACCCGGAGATGTGGTAGAAATCATCAACGACCATCCCACTGAGGACTGTCTCATGGGTGTCGCGCACAAAGATGCGAGCATCGCAGCTGTGTGCATGACACCCAAGCCCATCTTGGTGCAAGCACAGAAAGACAACAGGCTGAGTTCAAGATCACGGAAAAGAGGACCTCAGAGATGTACACGGGACCAGCTAGCCCGAAGATTGCACAAGCCCAACACCCTAGACAAGGACATCATGGCCAGCTACAATGCGGAAACAGTGAACGGCGCCAACTGGATGCAAACCAAAGAAGGCGTTGGACGCGGTTCGCTGCGTCCACGCCAGCATAATCCAAGAAGTGGAGAGTGGCCCAGCGTAGCAGTGTCTCTTCACTCCATATGTCGCGTGGCAGAGAGTGGTCGAAGCCACTGAAGACGTGTGCGTAGTCAGGGAGGATGCTGTATAGAATGATCTGAAAGAATGCCCTTAATGTGCCCGGATCAGGCGCCATCAAGTGAGAACTCTGAGTGGCAAGTGTACACGCCTCAGAGCTTGGTCCGACGACCACAAGGTTAGCTGGTCCATCATAAGCGATGCGAAACCTTGGAGTGACCAGATCGTGCCTTATAGGGCACGCTGGGTGTACCTCTGTGTGAGCCGTGCGGACACTCAGGCCTAGGGCCTTTCTGCCAGGATCACCACTCGTAATGCTGAAAGTGGAGCACCTAGGTTGCGGACCGGACACTCGCTAGACTCCAGAGACCAGTGGTATAAGACGACCACCAGGCTCACATGAGTTACCTGTGCTTGATGAGCTCACCTCAGGCTCAGAGACTGGCGTGACCACATCTGGTGAGGACTAAGGAAAAGGGGCAAGTCATGCAGTGTAAGGATGCTCATGCTGAGATGCTGGTGAAGTAACAGGAGACACATGACTAAGTGTAGCAGCAGGGACAAATGGAGGATCATGCATAGAGGCAAGAGTATTTGTGGACATGGTTACACAAGCATGGGTGCCTGTGGGAAGAGAGGGAAAAAGACATGCTATGCTGGAGAGGTGTCTGGGTCCACAACTATGTTCGTTGGGTCATCAAGAGCTGGAGACAAAGAAGTGGAGTGGGCTCAAACAAACATATCAGCCGGACGAGAGGTGCTCAAAAGCCCAGACTCCCCCATCTGCCGCAAAGCCTCATAGGTAGGATCGTGCTTGGCAGAAATTCATGTGATAGAAGTCAGGTCACGATAGGTAAGAGACTCAAAGAAGAGCACGTTGCAGTACTCAACGATGCGACGGCAGGCGGGGTCCGAAAACACCAGGCCTTTGCCTGCGGGAAGATGCCTACAAAGGCACACAAGTGACCCTACGCAGAGATCTTGGACACCTGCTAGTCCTCGGTGTTCCTCACAATTGCCCCCGAGACACGACCGAGACGTAGATTAGCACGCTGGCCAAACCAGATCTTATACGGTGTAACGTGGTATCAAAGACGGCCGTACGGGAGGGAGGGTCCATACCCACGTTATGTAGGCAAATCCTTCAAATGCGAAGGATTCGAGGAGCCTGCACTCAAACTGCATAATACAAACCGCATCCTCCATGGTGCGATTCCAGCGCACAGAGACACCATTTTGCTTTGGTGTAGCAGAAGCGGAAACCCGGTGAAAAACCCCATCCTCGACAGAGAAACTGTCCAATTTTCACAAGCCCCACACCCTAGACAGGGACATCATAGCAAGCTGCAATGCGCACAGAGCGAATGTCGCCTTCTGGAAGGCGTTGGGTGCGGTTCGTTGCGTCCACACCGGCGACATCCAAGAAGTGGAGAGTGTCCCAGCGTAGCAGCGTCTCATCGCTCCCCATGTCGCTTGGCAAAGAGTGGTCAAACCCACTGAAGACGCGCGCGTATATAGGATGGATGCCGTAGAGAATGATATGAAGGGCTGCGTACTATGTACGGACATCTTCTCCCAGGTCCTCATGCAGTTGGATCATCTGACTCCAGTAGTCGGGTGCGGAGGCATGAGGAGTTTGGCAAAGGGAATTGTAGGCGACAAAGAGCATGGATGTCAGGATCAAGGTGGTGCTCTCAAAGAGGCTGTCAGCCAGCGCCCACGGCGCGCAAGAGCCAGAACCGGTGCCGGTTGGTGGCTTGCTTAGGAAGTGGCTGAACTCTTTAGTGTAGGCCAGGGCAGCCTTCATCAGGCCGTAAGCGGCGCGGACTGCCATCTACGTCTGGGTGGTATGAGATGCCTCGTAGGGGGTGAAGTAGTATGCGAGGACCCCCTTGCTCATGGCCCACATGCAAAAGCTCGGCTCCCAAATTTTTTGTCATCCCCAGTTCGAAAGAAGTGTGGGTATTACTCAAACTACTTGGGTGGCTTGACCGTTTGTAAGGCAATTGCCAAAGCCACTACGGGGCCAGGCATAGAGGAGGCAACTCCCTTGCCCAGAATTGCCCACAGATTCAGCTCCTTAAAGCTCAAGGGGTGACAAGCCGGGTCCAGGCCTTAGCCGGCACTAGAGCCCGTGCATTGGAGGGCGGCATTTGCCTCACGCGTTCTACGGCGTGCCTCTAGGCACAAGAGGCGTGCACGTAGTAACTCCTCCTCACCCTCATGCCCAGATTTTGAGAGAGCCTAAGCTACCTCTTCAGCAGGTCTGCCAGAGACAAGGTCGTCCTTGCTTAGGTTGGCTGACTGTTGCTGCTCCTTAGGCACTAAGCCCTTGATCAGTTTTTGTAGCTCAGTAACTTGCTTCGTCAGCGTCGGGCCGGTTTCGGCCTGCAGGTCGGCCAACGCACGCACCTAACATGTCAAGGTTTTCGGAATCAGATGCCATTGTTGCTAGTGCTGCATTTGTAACTGCTGCTGCTCCTATTGTGGCTACTGCTCTTATTGTTGGTGTTGCTGCTGCTTCAACTGTTGCTATGGTGACGTCGGCTGCTAATTCAACTGCCCTTGGCAGTTGCTTTGGTGGCGGTGCTGGCAGAGGTTTGCTTTGGCATGACGACTTGATGTTGTTGCTCAGTATGGGTCCAATCATCACTGTTGTCAGAATCACATATCGTTTGCGTCTCTCAAGGCTTTATAACATTGGTGAAAAATGATGTTTCAGCCAAAAAATGGCTTCGAGTAGGTGCTGACATCATCACCTACAATGATGACCTCAGCATGAATGTTGCCCAAATGAGCAAGATATGGAGCAATCATGGGCCAAAGGATGCTAAATGCTATGGCGCTTTGGTTTGTGAAAAATTACTTCAGAAAGGAAAATAAACATCACTACTTTCTTTTCAACCCAAAATCTGGATAAAACACGAGAACTTTGAGCGTTGATTCTTTTCCTCGAGCATAGAGGGCATGAAATGAGGGGGGAGTGAAAACGATGAACAGGGTTTTGCAAGAGCTTGCTAACGAGCTCTCACACGCCAAAATGGTGGTCAAATGGGGCAGTTACACCCTCTCACTTGCCCCCTCAGGGGGTGGTATGTCCGACATGAGTGAAGCTTCTGGGACCCTTCACAGACCCCTTCTCAACATGACATGCCTTAACTACTGTTGGACAGGGCTGAGAAAACCTTCGCTGCTCCGTGGTGGTGGCGTAGCGATGTGGTTGCAAGGTTGTCTACGCTGGTGCAATCTGTTGCGGCGGGTCACCGTGGGTTGGTGGGTCCTCCCAAGACCGTGGCTTTAGGTGTGACTCTCACTGCTGGTGCCATTGCTATGTCTCTTTTCTTCAGCTCAGTGAGAGATGCCTCGCCGCTCTGATACCATGACAGAATGCATGCAAGTAGGTACTAGGAAGCAGGGTAGAAATCAACTACAAGGGTTTGACTAGCTCGACGCAGCAACGCGTGTGGCTGCAAGCAATGTGTAGAGAGAGAGAGAGAGAGAGAGAGAGAGAGAGAGAGCAACTGTACCTTGGGTCGACTACATTGGGACAAAGGCCTAGCTGGTGCACACCCACACTGCACACACATGCACACAATTTACTAGGAAACCAAAACAATGGTGGAAACACGATTTTGGGTCTAACTCCCTGCAAACACATGAGAACGACGACCGTCTGAACCGAACAGGCCACGTTGACAACAGTTATTGNGAGAGAGAGAGAGAGAGAGAGAGAGAGAGAGAGAGAGAGAGATTGAGAGAGAGAGAGAGAGAGAGAGAGAGCAAATTAGCCTTGGGCCGACTACATAGGGTCAAAGGCCTAGCTAGTGCACACCCACACTGAACGCACATGCACACAATTTACTAGGAAACCAAAACAATGGTGGAAACACGATTTTGGGTCTGACTCCCTGCAAACACATGAGAACGACGACCGTCTGAACCGAACAGGCCACGTTGACAACAGTTATTGCTCGATAGGCTCCACGGTTATGTGTTGTTCCACCACAAGGATCTAGCTACGATAGGTGTCTTCCATGAGCCCGTCTAGCCGCCGGTCCTTTGTCACCGTTGCCCTGTCAGGGATTCGTACAAGGATGGACATGAGCGGAGGGGAGACCAGTATCTGTGTACAATGCACAGAACTGAGAAAATGCTACGAAGCTTTCTAGCCTTGCTACTGGTGACGTGGCGACATTGCCAAGTCAACTGGCGCACTAGCAAGGAAGCAGGTGCAAGAAACAGGAAGAGTTAGGCAAGGGAGACACGTAAAGTCTCAGAAGCTCTAATAGCTTAGTAATGCACAAAGAGAGAACAAATGACAAGTCCACGATACAAAAAACTGTCACAGCAGACGGCGGGTGTCGCATGCAGCAGTGCAAGGTCTGTCCTAAAACCGTCCCAAAAGCACTGTTTTGGTTGTAACTCTGCGCAGACAAGTCAGAACGCTACGTCGTATGAACCTAAACGTGTTGGATCTTGAACCAAACTTTATGACTGGTCACATGCATGCATCCAGCACCAGAAGGTGGACACACAATTCAAAAAATGCAAATCGGGCGCACGGCTAGTCCATCAATAACATCGTACAAGCTGCAGGAAAACTACAGAAGGTCCCACACAACATCGAGGACTCTGGGGCAATCGTTCGTCAGCTCCGAGTAGGTGGTCCATCACTAGACGACGCATCGGTGCCACTTGGGTCTGCATCAGGGAACTACACGGGCATGGACAATGCCGAGTGGTCATAGTAAATTGTACACGTCAACGGGAATGTGACAAATCACAACAGTCCCCCATGACCAGATGAAACACATGTCCATATTCCAGCAACATTGAAACGAATGCAACAACAAGTGCAAAAATGCCCATGATATAGACACAAAAACACCTTGCACTCAACCATTCTCAGGCAAGGGGCAAATCCAACAGAACGAATGGCCACAAGAAACTTCCCACGAGCCCACGCCTTCGTCAAGAACTTTGTACACTGCATGTGTGTGCGGACCTTGATGTCCAAGATCACATGTGGCTCCACCAGATCACACACAAAATGATGCTCAACCGCAATGTGCTTTGTGCGAGCATTAGAAATACCAGAGTTCTCCACAATGGTAAGAGCACTCTGGTTGTCGTACTGAAGCACAATGGTGTGCACTGACTAACCCAACTCAAGGAACAAGCCCTGTAGCCACACTGCCTTGGCAGTCCCTGCACCCAGAGCAACATACTCTGCCTCCAACAAGCTACAAGCAATGGAGCCCTGCTTTGTGCAGCGTCAGGACACAGCGGTACCACCGAGCAGGAACATGTAGCAGGTGCGACTGCGTCCATCTGGACTCAAGTTCCAGTCGCTGTCGGTATAGCCATCCAGAACCGCTGAACATCGCCGGCGAAAGCAGAGTCTAAGGTACATTGTAGAGAGCACATACTTCACTACATGCACAGTCGCATGAAGGGCTTCAGCACGTGGAGCCTACAAAAACTGTGCAAGGAGGTTAATAGCATAGGCGATGTCAGGGCGTGTGGTAGTGGCCAGGTACATCAGGGATCTGATGAGGTGAGGGTACAAGGTCACATCCATTGTCTTCCCCAGATGGTCCACCTTTAGGGCATCCTGCCCGTCAGGTGTAAGGGGTGTGGAGGCTGTGGGCATTGCGCAAAGGAGGTCACTGAAACGCTGCCCAACAACCCATGCGTATTGGGCCTCATGTAGCAGAAGTGTCTGACGTCTGCGGTCTCGCACGATCTCCATGCCAAGAAAGACCGGTGCAAGACCAAGATCCTTCATCTTATAGGCTGTGTAATGGAACGCCTTGGCCTCCTTCATGGCCTCCATGAAGGGAGACGGGATGAGAAGGTCTTCCACACAGACTAGGATGGCGGTGAACTGCTCAGGTGACCATTGGATAAAGAGAGACGGATCTTCCTTCCTCTGTATACATATTGCAGGAGTCAGAGTGCCTGTAATATCTAGGTTCCAACACCAAGGAGACTGCTTGAGTCCGTACAAGGACTTGCGCAAGCGCCAGATCTTGTCACCATCCTCAAAGCCTAGTGGCTCAGTCACGTAAATATCCTCATCCAGAGAGCCATGGAGAAACACATTGTTCTCATCCATCTGGTATAGTTCCCAGTCATGCTGAGCAACCACACAAAACAGAGCACGAGCTGCGGTCAAACGGCCGACAGGGACAAAGTATCAGTGTGTTTGATACCCTCGATCTCGGAATACCCCTTGAAGACCAGTTGAGCCTTGTGGCATTCTAGTGAGCCATCCTACTTCACTTTCTTGCGAAAGACCCACTTGACCTAAATAGCCTTCCTCCCGTATCGAAGGTCGACTAGCTCGTAAACTTTGTGCTCTTGAATGGCACAAATCTCATCTTTGCGGGCAACACGCCATGCGTCTACATCCTCTGATGAGAGAGCCTCCCTTAATGTGCCCAGATCAGGCGCCATCAAGGGGGAGCTCTGAGTGGCAAGCACATGCCTCAGAGCTGGGTCAGATGACCACAAGTTCAGTTGCTGCTTCACAGGCGATGCAAAACTTGTGAGTGACCAGATCGTGCTTCACAGGGCACGCTGGGTGCACCTCTGTGTGATCCGTGCGGACACTCAGGCCTAGGGCCTATCTGACAGGATCACCACTCGCAATGCTGAGAGTGGAGCGCCTAGGTTCCGGACCAGAAAATCATTGGACTCCAGAGACCAACGGTCGAAGACGACCACCAGGCTCACGGGAATTACCCGGGTTCCATAAGCTCACCTTAGGCTCAGAGACAGGCGCGTCCACATCTGGTGAGGACTAAGGAAGAGGGGCAGGTCATGCATTTTATGGATACTGATGCTGAGATTCTTGTGAAGTGACAAGAGACACAGGGCTGGGTGTAGCAGCAGGGACAAATGAAGGATAACGCATAGAGGCAAGAGTATTGGTGGACATGGTTACACAAGCATGGGTGCCTGTGGGGAGTGAGGGAACATGGAAAGAAAAACATTGTGCTGGAGAGGTTTTTGGGCCGACAACTATGATCGTTGGGTCATCAAGAGCTGGAGACCAAGGAGTGGAGTGGGCTCGAACGGACATATCAGTCGGACGAGAGGTGGTCATAGGCCAAGACTCCCCCATCTGCGAAGAAGCCTCACTGGTAGGAACCTCCGTGATAGACATTGACGCGATAGAAGTCAAGTCATGATAGGTGAGAGACTAAAAGAAGAGCAAGTTACGTGACTTAACGATGCGATGACGGGTGAGGTCCCAGAAGCACCGGCCTTCGCCTGCGTGGAGATGCCTACGAAGGCTCACAAGCGACCCTGCACGGAGATCTTGGACACCTACTGGTCCTCGATGTACCACATAAATGCCATAGACCCCCAGACACGAGCGAGACGTAGATCAGCACGGTGGCCAAACCAGAGCTCATACGGTGTAACGTGGTCTCGAAGAGGACCATGCGGGAGGCAGCACAGCACAAACCGCATGTTGGGCCAACATGTAGGCAAATCCTTCAAATTCGAAGAATTTGGGGAGACTGCACTGAGACTGCATAGCACAAACCGCATCC
Organism: Penium margaritaceum; assembly: GCA_023375785.1. Taxonomy (NCBI): domain Eukaryota; kingdom Viridiplantae; phylum Streptophyta; class Zygnematophyceae; order Desmidiales; family Peniaceae; genus Penium; species Penium margaritaceum. Next base: position 181,218 of record SZWC01003349.1, on the reverse strand, counting down.
TCCATGGTGCGGTTCTAGCGCTTAGAGACACCGTTTTGCTTCGGTGTAGCAGAAGCATAAACCTAGTGGAAAACCCCATCCTCCGCTGAGAAACTGTCCAATGTTCACAAGCCCAACACCCTAGACAGGGACATCATGGCCAGCTGCAATGTGGATAGAGAAAATGACGCCAACTGGATGTAAAACAAAGAAGGGTTTGGGTGCGGTTCGTTGTGTCCACACCGGCGACATCCAAGAAGTCGAGAGTGACCCAACGTAGCAGCGTCCCGTCGCTTCCCATGTCGTGTGGCAAGGAGTGGTCGAAGCCAGTGAAGACGCGCGCGTAGTCAGGGTAGATGCCGTAGAGAATGATATGAATGATTGCGTAGTACGCACGGACATCGTCTCCCAGGTCCTCATGTAGCTAGATCATCTGACTCCAGTAGTCGGGTGCGGACGCGTGAGGAGTTTGGCAAAGGGAATTGGAGGCGGCAAGGAGCATGGACGTCAGGACCAAGGTGGCGCTTCTAAAGAGGCTATCAGCCAGCGCTCACGACGCGGAAGGGCCAGCACCCGTGTCGGTCAGTGGGTTGCCAAGGAAGCGGCTGAACTCCTTAGTGTAGGCCAGGGCGGCCTTCATCAGGCAATAAGCGGCGCGAACTGCCATCTACGTCTGGGTGGTATGAGATCCCTCGTAGGGGGTGAAGTAGTAGCAAGGACCCCCTCGCTCATGGCCTACATGCGAAAGCTCGGCTCCCAAGATTTTTAGTCATCCCCAATTCGAAAGACTGGTGGGTCCGGCTCAAACCAATTGGGTGGCTTGACCATTCCCAAGGCGATAGCCGAAGCCACTACGGGGCCAGGCAAAGAGGAGGCAACTCCCTTGCCCAGACTTGTCCGTAGATTCAGCTCCTTAAAGCTCAAGGGTGGCGAGTCGGGCCTAAGCCTAGGCCGGCGCTGGAGCTTGTGCCATGGAGTGCGGCATTTTCCTCACGCGCTCTGCGGCGTGGCTCCAGGCACAAGAGGCGTGCACGCAATAACTCCTCCTCACCCTCATGCCGAGAGTTAGAGAGAGCCTCACCTACTTCTTCAGAAGGGCTGCAAGAGGCAAGGTCGTCCTTGCTTAGGTTGGCTGACTGTCGCTGATACTATGGCAGTAAGGCCTTGATCACTTTTTGTAGCTCAGCAACTTGCTTCATCAGCATCGGGCCGCTTTCAGCCTATAGATCAGCCAACGCACGCACCTAACGGGTCAAGGTCGTTGGAATCAGAGGCCGCTGTTGCTGGTGCTGCTGCTGCAACTACTGCTGCTATTGCTACTATTATGGCTGCTGCTCCTGTTACTGCAGCTGCTACAACGGGTGTTACTGTTGCTGCTATTACTGTTGTTGTTGCTGCTGCTTCAAGTGTTGCTGTGGTGACGTCGGTTGCTGATACAGCTGCCCTTGGCAGTTGCATCGGTGGCAGTGCTAGCATGGGTTCGCTTTGGCATGAGGACTTGATGCTATTGCTTAGTATGGGTCCAAACATCAATGTTGTCAGAATCACATATCGTTGGCGTTTCTCGAGGATTTTGAACGTCATTAACAAATGATGTTTCAGCCAAGAAATCGCTTAGTGTAGGTGTTGACGTCATCACCTACAATGATGACGTGAGCATGAATGTTGTGCATATGAGCAAAATATGGAGCGATCATGCACCATAGGATGCTAAATGCAGTGGTGCTTTGGTTTGTGAAAGATATCATTCAAAAAAGGAAAAACCGTCGCTATTTTCTTTTCAGTCCAAAATCGGGATAAAATACTAGATCTTTGAGTATTGATTCATTTCCCGCAGACTACAGGGTATGAAATGAGGAGGGTGTGAAAAATATGGACAGGGTTTTGCAAGAGCTTGCTAACGAGCTCTCACACGCCAAAACGGTGGTCAAATGGGGCAGTTGCACCCTCTCAATTCGGTGGGGGGGGTGGTATGTCCGACATGAGTGAAGCTTGTGGGACCCTTCACATACCCCTTCTCAACATGACATGCCTCAACTGCTGTTGGAGAGGGTTGAGAAAACCTTCGCTGCCCCATGGTGGTGGCGTAGTGATGTGGTTGCAAGGTTGTCTGGACTGCTACAATCTGCTACGGCGGGTCACCTTAGTGAGAGATGCCTCGCCGCTCTGATACCATGACAGAATGCATGCAAGTAGGTGCTAGGAAGCAGGGCAGAAATCAACCACTAGGGTCTGACTAGCTGGACACATCAACGTGTCCGGCTGCAAGCAATGTGTATATATATATATATATATATATATATATATATATATATATATATATATATATATAT
>SZWC01003349.1:145272-178435 GCA_023375785.1 Penium margaritaceum | reverse complement strand
AGAGAGAGAGAGAGAGAGAGAGAGAGAGAGAGAGAGAGAGAGAGAGAGAGAGATAGAGAGAGAGAGAGAGAGAAAATGACAGCTCCACAACATAAATACCTGTAGCGGCGCACGGCGGGTGTTGCATGCGACAGTGCAAGGTCTGTCCTAAAACCGTCCCAAAAACACTGTTTTGGTTGTAACTCTGCGCAGACAAGTCAGAACGCTGCACCGTCTGAACCTAAACGTGCTGGATCTTGAGCCGATATCTATGACTGTTCACATGCATGCATCCGGCATCCAAAGGTGGACATACAATTCAAGAAATGCAAATCGGGCCCACGGCTTGTTCATCGATAAAATCCTGAAGGCTGCAGGGAAACTACAGAAGGTCCCACACAATATCCAGGACTCTGGGGTGGTCGTCGGTCACTTCCTAGTAGGTGGTCCATCACGAGACGACGCATCAATGCCACTTGGGTCTGCATCAGGGATCTTCACGGGCACGGATACTGCTGAGTGGTCATAGTAAATTGTATAGGTCCATGACCAAATGAAATGCATGTCCATATGCCAGCAGCATTGAAACAAATGAACAACAAGTACAAAAATAGTCATGTAATAGACACAGACACACCTTGCACTCAATCATTCTCAGGCATGGGGTAAAGCCATCGGAACGAATGGCCACAAGAGACATCCCGTGACATATCAGTGGAACAAGAGGTGCTCATAGGCCCACACTCTCCCATCTGCCAAGAAGCCTCACACGTAGGAACGTGCGTGACAACCATTGACGTGATAGAAGTCAAGTCACGATAGGTGAGAAACTCAAAGAAGAGCGCGTTGCGGGACTCAATGATGTGACGATGGGCGGGGGTTGAAAACACCAGGCCTTCGCCTGTGGGGAGATGCCTACGAAGGCACACAAGTGACCGTGCGCGGAGATCTTGGACACCTGCTGGTCCTTGGTGTACAACAGACACGAGCCTCCCAGACACGAGCGAGACGTAGATCGGCACGGTGGCCAAACCAGAGCTCATGCGGAGTAACGTGGTCTCGAAGAGGACCATGCGGGAGGGAGTTCCATACCCACGTCATGTAGGCAAATCGTTCAAATTTGAAGAATTCGGGGAGACTGCACTGAGAATGCATAGCACAAACCGCATCCTCCATGGTGCGGTTCTAGCGCTTAGAGACACCGTTTTGCTCTGGTGTAGCAGAAGCAGAAACCTGGTGGAAAACCCCATCCTCCGCACAGAAACTGTCCAATTTTCACAAGCCCAACACCCTAGACAGGGACATCATGGCCAGCTGCAATGCGGACAGAGCGAATGACGGCAACTGGATGTAAAAAAAAGAAGGGTTTGGGTGCGGTTTGTTGCATCCACACCGGCGACATCAAAGAAGTCCAGAGTGACCCAGCGTAGCAGCGTCCCGTCGCTCCCCATGTCATGTGGCAAAGAGTGGTCGAAGCCACTGAAGACGTGCGCGAGCCGAGCTTTCTCATGTGGGCCATGAGCGAGGACCCCCTCGCTCATGGCCCACATGAGAAAGCTCGGCTCCTAACATTTGTTGTCATCCCCAGTTCAAAAGACGGGTGGATCCGGCTCAAACCACTTGGGTGGCTTGACCGTTTGGAAGGCGATAGCCGAAGCCACTACGGGGCCAGGCATAGAGGAGGCAACTCCCTTGCCCAGAATTGCCCGTAGATTCAGCCCCTTAAAGCTCAAGGCGTGGCAAGCCGGGCCAAGGCCTAGGCTGGCGCTGGAGCGCGTGCCCTGGAGGGCCGCATTTGCCTCACGCGCTCTGCAGCGTGCCTCTAGGCACAAGAGCTATGCATGCAGTAACTCCTCCTCACCCTCATGCCCAGACCTAGAGAGAGCCTCAGCTACCTCTTCAGCAGGGATGCCAGAGGTGAAGTTGTCCTCGCTTAGGTTGGCTGCTGCTAGGACAGTAAGCCCTTGATCAGGTTTTGTAGCTCAGCAACTTGCTTCATCAGCGTCGGGCGGCTTTCGGCTTGCAGGTCGGCCAACGTACGAACCTAACGTGTCAAGGTCGTCGGAATCAGAGGCCACTGCTGCTGGTCCTACTGCTGTCATTGATGCTGCTGTTGCTGCTATTGTGGGTGCTGCTTTTGTTACTACTGCTGCTACAATAGGTTCCGCTGCTGCTACTACTACTGCTGTTGCTGCTGCTCCTTCAACTGTTGCTGTGGTGACGTCGGCTGCTAATACAGTTGTCCTTGGTAGTTGCATCGGTGGCAGTGCTGGCAGGGGTTTGCTTTGACATGACGACTTGATGCTGCTGCTCAGTATGGGTCCAAACATCAATCTTGTCAGAATCACATATGATTGGTGTTTCTCGAGGAATTAGAACGTTGGTAACAAATGATGTTTCAGCCAAAAAATGACTTAGTGTATGTAGGTGTTGACATCATCACCTACAATAATGACGTCATTATGAATGTTGTCCAAATAAGCAAAACATGGAGCGATCATGCGTCGAAGGATGCTAAATGCAATGGCGATTTGTTTTGTGAAAAAATCCTTCAAAAGGGAAAAAAGTCACATTTGTTTTCTTTTGAGCCCAAAATCCTGATAAAAAACTAGATCTTAGAGCGTTGATTCATTTCTCAAAGCCTACAGGGCATGAAATGAGGGGGGAGTGAAAACGATGGATTGGGTTTTGCAAGAACTTGCTAACGAGCTCTTACACGGCAAAAACAGTGGTCAAATAGGGTAGTTGCACCCTCTCACCTGCGCCGGGGGGGGGGTGGTATGTCCGACCTGAGTGAAGCTTCTGGGACCCTTCACTGACCCCTTCTCAACATCACATGCCTCAACTACTATTGGAGAGGGCTGGGAAAACCTTTGCTGCCCCGTGGTGGTTGCGTAGTGATGTGGTTGCAAGGTTTTCTATGCTACTGCAATCTGCTGCGGCGGGTCACTGTGGGTTGGTGGGTCCTCCCAGCACTGTGGCCGTAGGTGTGACTCTCACTGCTTGTGCCACTACTACCTCTCTGCTCTACAGCTCAGCGAGAGATGCCTTGCCACTCTGATACCATGACAGAATGCATGCAAGAAGGTGCTAGGAAGTAGGGCAGAAATCAGCTGAAAGGGTCTGATTGGCTCGACGCATCAACGCGTCTGGCTACAAGCAATGTACAGAGAGAGAGCAAGTGAGCCTTGGGCCAACTACGTAGGAGCTCAGGCCTAGCTGGTGCACACCCACAATGCACGCACATGCGCATAACTTACTAGCAAACCAAAAAAGTGGTGGAAACACGATTTTGGGCATAACTCCCTGCAAACACATGAGAACGATGACCATCTGAACCAAACAGGCCATCTTGATAAGAGCTATTGCCTGATAGGCTGCACGCCTATGTGTTGTTCCACCGCAAGGATCTAGCTACGATAGATGTCTTCCGGATGCCCGTCTAGCCGCCGGTCCTCTGTCACCGTTGCCCCGTCAAGAATTTGAACGACGATGGACATGAGCGGAGGGGTCACCGTAAGTTGTGTATGAAACACATAATTGAGGCACCGCTACCAAGGTTCCTAACCTTGCTGCTGGTGACGTGGCGACACAATCCAGTCAGCAAGCACACTAGCAAGCAAGCAGGTGCAAGAAACAACACGAGTCAGGCAAGGGACACGCATAAAGTCTCAAAACCTCTTATACCTTAGTGATGCAGAGAGAGAAAACAAATGACAGGTCCACAACATAAATACGTGCTGCGGCGCACGGCGGGTGTCGCACGCGGAAGTGCAAGGTCTGTCCTAAGACTGTCCCAAAAACACTGTTTTGGCCGTAACTCTGCGCAGACAAGTCAGAACACTGCGCCTTCTGAACCTAAACGTGCTGGATCTTGAGCCGGACGCTATGACTGGACACATGGATGCATCCGGCATCAAACGATAGAATCACAATACAAAACATGCATATCGGGCCCACGGCACGTCCATCGATAAAATCCTACAAGCTATAGGAAAACTACAGAAGGTCCCAGACAACATCCAGGGTTCTGGGGCGGTCTAAGGTCAGCTCTGAGTAGATGGTGCATCACCAGGCGACCCATCGGTGCCACTTCGGTCTGCATCAAGGATCTGCACGGGCATGGACATTGCCGAGTGGTCATAGTAAACACTACAGGTCGACGAGAACATCACAAATCACAACACTCCCCCATGGCCCGATGAAACACATGTCCATATGCGAGCAGCATTTAAACGAATGCAACAACAAGTGCAGAAATAGTCATGATATAGACACAGACACACCTCGTGCTCAACCACTCTCAGGCAAGGGGCACAACCCAACAAAACGCATGGCCATAAAAAACTTCCCACGAGCCAACGCCTTCGTCAAGAAATCAGCATGCTGCATGTGAGTGCCAACCCAGATGGCCAAGATCACGTGTTGCTCCACCACATCACGCATGAAATGATGCGCAACCATAATGTGCTTTGTAGGAGCATGAAAAACACCAGATTTATCTGCAATGGCAAGAGCACTCTGGTTGTCGCTGCAAAGCACAACGGTGGGCACTGATTGACCCAACTCAAGGAACATGTGCTGTAGCCACACTGCCTCGGCAGCCCTGCACCCAGAGCAACATACTCTACCTCTAACAAGCTATGTGCAATGCAGCCCTGCTTTCCGCTGCGTCAAGACACAGCGGTACCATCGAGCATGAACACGTAACAGATGTGACTGCGTCCATCTGGAATCCAGGTCGAGTCGTTGTCGATGTAGCTGTCCAGAGCCGCCGAGCATTGCTCACGAAAGCAGAGTCTGAGGTTCGTTGTAGAGAGCACTTACCGCACCACGTGCACAGCCGCATGATGGGCTCTAGCACGTGGAGCTAGCAAAAACTGTGCAAGGAGGGTAACGGCAAAGGCGATGTCGGGGCGTGGTATTGGCCAGGTACATCAGGGATTCGATGAGATAGAAGTGCAAGGTCATATCCACTGTCTTCCCCAGATGGTTCATGTTTTGGGCATCTTGCCCATCAAGTAGAAGGGGTGTGGAGGCCGTGGGCATTCCGCCAAGGAGGTCACTGAAACGCTCCCCAATAACCCATGCGTATTGGGCCTCATGTAGCAGAAGTGTATGACGTATGCGGTCTTGCACGATCTCCATGCGAAGAAACATCACTGCAAGACCAAGATCCTGTTGAAAAATTGCCCCTCCGCATGCCCAAGTGTGGCACCGGGAGGCGTCGGCGAGACACCAGAAAGCAGAAACTCCGCTCCGGCGGATCTGGCGACTCGACAATTGCTCAGATCCTAAAATGAATGATTGCCCCTTCAAGTTGACGAGTCTCTGAATCCGGTGGAAGTTGTTTCGTCGGAATCGGACAAGTATCGAGGGAGATATGACCTTCCAAAGTTGGGGTGTGCGCAGCGACTCTGGGAGCCAGCTGTGATTCGAAATCCGGTGGATAATCGACCGGATTGAGTAACAAAAACACCATCTAGAGAAATTGCTCCGGAAGGCCTGCCGAGGCGTACGGTGGATGATCCACCTGATCAGGTGGATCATCCACCGGATCCAGTAGTGCAGGTTGTTACCGAGGGACTTGGCCAAAACCATGGCTCGGCGTCCGAAACTCAGTAGTACATTTTGTTACTCAGGGACTTCGTCAAAATTCTGACTGCAGGTCCGCGGACAGGTTTCGAACCTCGTCACACCCCATCACCAAACTCGACCCAAATGTGGCCAGGGTGCATGGAAACAGTGCAGGGGAACCCCACACCACGTGCAAGTGGACCTGCGCCTTAGGAAAGGCGCTTCGCACGTGAAGGAAGGTGCCACGGCGTGTGCACGCCATGGAGGCGTTAGGCGTTTCTGTGGTGGGTGAGATCTGTGCTTCGACAAGCATAACTTGAGCTACGCTTGGCTGAATCGCACACGGTTTGGTGCGTTGAAAAGCTCATGACTAGCCCTATAATTGTTGTAATCATTTCCATGTTAACAAAATAACGCAAAACGACGTTATTCCCTTCGCAAACTGACTGTCTCTAAATTCCCGCTCACATAGCATGTGGCGACAAGAAAGCTCACGCTCAGTCTCAGATCCGCCCAAAACAGTAGACGTGAACCACTAGAGACGATCAGACAAACGTCGGGACCGCACCACGCGGATCTCCTCCTGACAAAGGGTTATGGGTCCACGGGTCTGAACCCCTCCAACGTTCACATCTTCCGCAGCGCACGGGGGGTGTCATCTTGGACGTCGCCGTGAAGTTTTGAGAACTCGTCGGAGTAGCTGCTACGCACATGGCGCAGAAGGAGACGCATCCCATTCAGAAGTATGCGGGCGGCCCGGGCTTCGGGCTATGGAGGTGGCCGTTCGAGTTGCACCTCTCGCATAAGGGACTACTGGATGTCATGTTGGGAAAGGAGGTACTCACAGAGGCGACTGCTACGGACGTGGAGAAGCAGGCCTTCAAAAAGAAGAACATGGATGCGCTCATGCTCCTGGTGTCCGGGACGGCCGAGTCGCAGTGGGGCTAGTTCCAAGGCTGCAAGCTAGCAACCGAAGCTTGGCAAAAGCTCTGCGCCATCCACCAATCCAAGTCGCTTGCGAACAAAATCTTCGCAATGAAGCGGCTCCTCACCGTGAGAATCGAGGAAGGAGATGATGTCATCTCCTCCATGCAACAGATCAAGTCGCTCGCCTCGCAGTGTAATGACGTGGGGTGGAAGATCGACACGCAGCTGCAGGCGATGGCCCTTCTCATGGCCCTACCTGACAGTTAGGGCCCACTCATCACCATCCTTGGAGGATGGTCGGAGCACAAGATCACCTATGGCGCGGTCGCAGAGTACATCCGCAACGAGGCGCAACGACGGAGCTGCGGGGAGTCCTCGTCTTCCTCGTCGGCCCTTGTCACCAAAACACGGGGTGGCGGAAGCGGGGGCCGAGGAAGTGGCGAGAAGAGCGGCGGCAAGAAGGGCGCCAAGAAAGGTGCGTGCCGCAACTGTGGCAAGGAGGGCCATTGGGCTCGTGAGTGCCCAGAGGAGGCGAAGACCGGCGGCAATAACAGCAAGGGCCGGTCGCTCCTCAACGGCAACAAGAAACACTTCCTCAAGAAGGCCAACAGGCGGTGCCTGGATTCCGGGGCCGAGGAGCACACCCAAGTTGAGAAGGTGGGGTTCGTCACCTACGAGAAGTCCTCCAAGTCAATGGTGGTCGTGAACGACAAAGTCGAGCCGGCGGCCGGCCAAGGTGACGTGGAGGTGGAATTCATGGTGGGCGGTAAGAAGGAGCTGTGCACAATCCGTGATGTGCAGCACGTCCCCAGCCTGGCTGACATCCTGAGTGTTAGCCGCTTGATGGACAAGGGATATGAGGTGCTCTTCCACAGGAAAGGCGCAGTGGTGCGCATTGATGGCGACGACGAGGTCGTGCTGGAGGCAAAGCGCGAGGGCGGTTTCTATATCATGGAGACCAAGGTGGTCCCCGCGGCATCCGACGTAGCAGATTCGCAGGAGCGCGTTGTCAATATGGCCAAGGGAGGAAGCGCTGATCTGGAGCTCTGGCAGCAACGGTTGGGGCATTCGGCGCCCGCAACCGTTAAGGAGATGGCGAAGCGCGACATGGTGCGCGGCCTCGTCATCGACGGTGCAGACGCGGCAGCAGATGCAGCAGCGCACAAAACGTGTGAGCCTTGCATTTTGGGCAAGGCGCGGCGCAAGCCGTTCAACGAGAACGAGGCTCGCGCAAAGGACCTGTTGGAGGTCGTGCACAACGACGTGTGCGGACCGTTCAAAATGACGGCAAACAGCGGCTTGAGATACTTCGTCACCTTCTTTGACGAGTGCAGTAGAAAACTCTACGTGTACTTCATGAAGCGGAAGGGCGAGGTCCTGGACCGGCTAACGGAGTACGTCGTAGCGATGGAGAGGCCGACTGGCCGGAAGGTCAGAGCGCTACGCAGTGATAATGGCGGAGAGTACGTGGGCTGCAGCGGGTGGATGAAGCAGCAGGGCATGAAGTGGGAACCCACTACGCCGTACTTACCACAGTCCAACTGAGTGGCGGAGCGGGCGAACCAGACGCTGCTCAACATGGTGCGGACCATGCTTATGGATGCGGGGTTGCCGCGAGGGCTCTGGGCAGAGGCTGTACGTACAGCGAGCTACACCATCAACCTCACCCCAACAGGGGTGCTGAAGGGCAAGGGCGGCTGGAAGACGCCGCAGGAGGTTTGGAGCAGACGCAAGCCAAACGTGGCGCACCTGAAGGTGTTCGAGTGCAAGGCGCATGCGATGGTGCAGGCGGCGCAACGACGCGACACCAAGCTGGAACCGTGGGTGAAGCCGTGCTTGTTCCTCGGCTACGAGAGCACGCAAAAGGCGTATCGACTCAGTGACCCGTACACGCAAGAGATCATCCGCAGCCGTGACGTTGAGTTTGAAGAGCCGCAAAGCTTGAGCAGCAGCAGCAACAACGACATGAGCGTCGGGAACACTCCAAAACAGGGAGAGTGGTTCCAGCTCCTTGACTACGAGGAGGAGCCGGCGGACACGGAGGTCGATGTTGGGCGTCGGAGCACGGCGGTGCAGCAAGTGCAGCAGTCGACGCAGAGGACTCAGACGACGATGCAGCTGGGCTGGAGATCCGGCGGAATGATCCGTCGAAGGAGGCACCGCGGGTACTGAGGCGCGCACTCCCGGCGGAGTTCGCGTCGGGCATCGGAGAAAAATCCTCCGGACGCGCCGCCCGTCCGGTTGATGGTTGACCGGAGCGTGAGGAATCCTCGGGAAGCCGTCCAGTCGATGATTCACTGGAGCGGGCTGAGTCGGAAGGATCGCAGCAGAGCGACGAGACGCTGCCGAGACTGCCGCACCGCAGCGGAAGGCAGCGGAGAGCGTGGAAGCATTTCGACGCAGGCACCGGTCGATGGATCGGCATGACGCGGTGCATTTTGGCTGCATCAACGGAGCCAAAGACCGTGCAAGAGGCACTTGCGCGGCCCGAGGGAAAGCAGTGGGACGCCGCCATCAAGTCAGAGTTAGCGTCCATTGCAGAAAACGACACCTGGTAGCTGGTTGTCAGGCCGAAAGACGCCAAGGTCATCGGCTCCAAGTGGGTCTTCAAGACCAAGTTCACAAAGGAAGGTGTGGTTAACAAGTACAAGGCGCGGCTCGTGGCGAAGGGGTATGCACAGCGTAAGGGCGAACACTACGATGAGACGTTCGCCCTCGTCGCAAAATTTACAAGCATCCGGGCGATCCTTGCGCTGGCGGCCGCGAAGGACATGGAGCCCCACCAAATGGACGTAAAGACGGCCTTCCTCAATGGCATCATCGACAAGGAAATCTACATGGAGGTGCCGGAGGGGGTGGAGGCGTCGGAGGGCAAGGTGTGCAAGCTGCGGAAGTCCTTGTACGGGCTAAAACAATCGCCCCGATGCTGGTACCAACAGATGGACAGCTTCATGGCACAACTCAGCTTCAAGCGCTGTGAGGCGGATCACACTGTGTACGTGCGACGCAGCAAGAAGCTCCATCAGATTGTCGCACTCTACGTGGACAATCTGATCTTGTGCTCCTCAGACCTGCCGAGCCTACAGCAGCTGAAAGAGCAGCTGAGAAGCAGGTTCCACATGTCAGACATGGAGGAGCTGGAGTTCTACCTCGGGGTGAGCATTACGAGGAACCGGAGGGCGTGCACGCTCGAGCTGGGGTAGGCCAAATACGTGGCCGAGGTGCTGAAGCGGTACAGCATGGAGGAATGCAAACCAGTGTGCAGTCCTGTCTCCACGACCTGTGAACTAAGTGCGGCAATGGCGTCGCAAACAAAAGAAGAACGAGAGGATATGGCAGGGGTGCCCTACCAATCAGCGGTGGGTAGCCTCATGTACGCCATGGTAGCGACTCGGCCGGACCTGGCCTACGCGGTGGGCCAAGTGAGCAGGTACGTGGCTGATCCAGGACCACTACACTGGCAGGCGGTCAAGCGAATCCTTTGCTACCTCCAGGCGACGTGGCAAACGCCCCTGAGGTTTGACGCCAAAGGGAGAGCGGACCCTTTGCGCCTGGTCTGCTACATCGATGCAGACTATGCTGGCGATGTGGACAAGCGGAAATCCACATCTGGCTACGTGTTCTTCCTCGGTCTCAGGGTGCAGCAGGAAGCAAGACTGCGTTGCCACCTCCACAGTGGAAGCGGAGTACATCGCGCTGGCCGAGGCGGTCAAGGAGGCGGTGTGGCTCCGCAGGTTGTTGCGGGAGCTGGGCGTGTCGCAGCAGGAGCCAACGGTGGTGCAAGAGGACAACACCGGCTCTATCTTGCTGACCAACAACCCGACGCAACACAGGAGGACAAAGCACATCGACGTGCGTTACCACTACTCACAGGACATGGTCGAGAAGGGGCAGGTGGTGCTGCAGCACTGCAGCACACATAACATGCTTGCGGATTGCTTGACCAAAGCGCAACCCGCGGACCGGCATGCGATGAGCGTGGCCGGGCTTAGGATGACCAGCTATGATGGGCTGGAGGGCGCAGCGGAAGATGAGTAAGAGCAAGCTGGAGCAGCGGGCATGGCAGGTGCAAGGGGGAGAATGTTGAAAAATTGCCCCTCCGCATGCCCAAGTGCGACGCCGGGAGGCGCCGGCGAGCCGCCAGAAAGTAGAAACTCCGCTCCGGCGGATCTGGCGACTCGACAATTGCTCAGATCCTAAAATGAATGATTTCCCCTTCAAGTTGACGAGTTGCTGAATCCGGCGGAAGTTGTTTCGCCAGAATCGGACAAGTATGGAGGGAGACATGACCTTCCAAAGTTGGGGTGTGCGCAGCGACTCTGGCAGCCAGCTGCGATTCGAAATCCGGTGGATAATCGACCGGATTGAGTAACAAAAACACCATCTGGAAGGCCTGCCGAGGCGTCCGGTCGATAATCCACCTGATCAGGTGGATCATCCACCGGATCCAGTAGTGCAGGTTGTTTCTAAGGGACTTCGCCAAAATCATGGCTCGGCGTTCGAAACTCAGTAGTACGTTTTGTTACTCAGGGACTTTGTCAAAATTTTGACTCCAGGTCCGCGGACAGGTTTCGAACCTCGTCACACCCCATCACCAAACTCGACCCAAAAGTGGCTAGGGTGCGTGGAAACAGTGCAGGGGACCCCTACACCACGTGCAAGTGGACCTGCGCCTTGGGAAAGGCGCTTCGCACGTGAAGGAAGGCGCCACGGCGTGTGCACGCCATGGAGGCATTAGGCGTTTCTGTGGTGGATGAGATCTGTGCTTCGGCAAGCATAACTTGAGCTATGCTTGGCTGAATTGCACGCGGTTTGGTGCGTTGAAAAGCTCATGACTATCCCTATAAATTTTGTAATCATGTCCATGTTAAAAAAATAACGCAAATTGACGTTATTCCCTTCGCAAACTGTCTCTAAATTCCCGCTCACATAGCGTGAAGCGACTAGAAAGCTCACGCTCAGTCTCAGATCCGCCCAAAACAGTAGACGTGAACCACTAGAGACGATCAGAAAAACGTCGGGACCGTACCACGTGGATCTCCTCCTGACAGATCCTTCATCCTATAGGCTGTCTAGAGGACCGCCTTGGCCTCCTTCATGGCCTTCATGGAGGAATACGCGATGAGAAGGTCGTCTACATAGACCAGGATGGCGATGAAACGCTCAGGCGACCGTCGCATAAAGAGAGAGGGATCTGCCTTGCTCTGTACATATCCCGAAGGAGTCAGAGTGCTTGTAATCTCCTGGTTCCAATACTGAGGAGACTACTTGAGTTCGTACAAGGACTTGCGCAAGCGCCAGACCTTGTCACCATCCTCAAAGCCTGGTGGCTGAGTCACGTAAATCTCCTCATCTAGAGAGCCATGGAGAAACACATTATTCTCATCCATCTGGTACAGTTCCCAGTCATGCTGAGCAACCACACAAAACAGAGTGCGAGCTGAGGTCAAACGACCGACAGGGGCAAAAGTATCAGTGTAATCGATACCCTCGATCTGGGAACACCCCTTGACGACAAACCACGCCTTATGGCATTCTAGTGAGCCATCGAACTTCACTTTATTGAAAAAAACCTGCTTGACCTAAATGGCCGTCCCAGGTCGAAAGTCGACTAGCTCATAAACTCCGTGCTCTTGGATGGCATGAAACTCATCCCTGGGGGCAACAAGCCATGCGTCTGCATCCTCTGATGAGAGAGCCTCCCTCAATGTGCCCGGATCAGGCGCCATCAAGGGGGTGCTCTCAGTGGCAAGTGCACACGCCTCAGAGCTAGGCCAGACGACCACAAGGTCAGCTACTGCATAAGACGCGATGTGAAACTTGTGAGTGACCCGATCGTGCCTTATAGGACACGCTAGGTTTACCTTTGTGTGATCCGTGCGGACACTCAGGCCTAGGGTCTTGTGGCAGGATCACCACTCGCAATGCTGAGATTGGAGCGCCTAGGTGCTGGACCGGACACTCGCTAGACTCCCGAGACTTGTGGTCAAAGACGACCACCGGGCATATGGGAGTAACCGGGGCTCAAGGAGCTCACCTCAGGCTAAGAGACAAGCGCGACCACATCTGGTGAGGACTGAGGCAAAGGGACAGGTGATGCAGTGTAAGGATGCCGATGCTGAGATGTAGGTGAAGTGACAGGACACACAAGGCTGGGTGTAGCAGCAGGGAGAGATGGAGGATCACGCATAGAGGCAGGAGCACTTGTAGACATGGTTACACAAGCATGGGTGACTGTGAGGAGTGAGGGAACAGGGAAACAAACACGCTGGGCTGGAGAGGTCTCTGGGTTGACAACTAGGATCATTGGGTCATTAAGAGCTGGAGAACAAGAAGTGGAGTGGGCTCAAACGGACACATCATTCGGACGAGAGGTGCTCATAGGCCAAGACTCCCCCATCTGTCGAGAAGCCTCATAGGTAGGAACGTGCATGACAGACATCGACGTGATAGAAGTCAGGTCATGGTAGGTGAGAGACTCAAAGAAGAGCGCGTTGCGGGACTCAATGATGCGACGACGGGCGGGGTTCCAAAAACACCAGGCCTTCGACCACTTGAAGATGCCAATGAAGGCACACATGCGACCATGCGGGTAGACCTTGGGCATGTGCTTGTCCTCGGTGTACCACACAAATGCCATGGACCCCTAGACATGAGCAAGACATAGATTAGCACAGTGACCAAACAAGAGCTCGTACGGTGTAACGTGGTCTGGAAGAGGACCGTGTAGGAGGCAGTTCCATACCCACGTCATGTAGGCGAATCCTTCAAATGCAAAGGATTCGGAGAGACCACACTTAGACTGTATAGCACGAACAGTATCCTCCATGGTGTGGTTCCAGCGCTTAGAGACACTGTTCTGCTGAGGAGTAGCAGGAGAAGAAACCTGATGATAAACCCCATGCTTGACAAAGAAACTGTCCATCTTGCCAAGAAACTCGCCGCCATGATCCAAATGGAATGTGTGTAATGAGTGGTGGGACTGACGCTCCGCGATCACTAGCCAGAGACGAACTGCAAGAGCGACATCGCTCTTCTGGCGTGGGATGTGGATCCAGCGCATCCGGGTGAAGTCATTAGTCAGGGATAGGATGTATCGGCTCCAATCAGACAAAGACTAAAAAACGAGAGGACCGAGAAGGTCCGAATGGACCAAATCCTGAGGGTGAAGTTCTCGAGAGCGGAAGTTAGGATTTGTGGAGCGATTTTCACCAGCGAAAAAACACTGACGTTACCATCAGCTTTGCCGACGTTCGCAATTTCGAGGTCAAAACGTCATTTTTCCTTGACGTTCTAACTCTTTGAGAAATGCTGGCGGCTCTGAAATCCGATAAGTTTGACCTTCTTGGCCCATACTGAGCGCTGACATGGGTCCAACCGGTGGCAAAGGCAAAGGACAGCTAGATCCCTCTTTCTCCTCTTCAGGGGTCATGAGCCCACGCTCGTAGGGTATTGAGGACCTTTGGAGCCAGCAGGATGAGATACGTCGTCTACAGCAGCAGCAGACTAACGCCATCCGTACGGTCACTGAGCTTGTTTGTGGTCAATCCACGGCCCCACGTCACACCTCCGAGGGAGTCATCGTTGTCATACCCTCAACACAGCAGTCAGCATCTGAACCGATTACAAGAGCAGGATGCGACCTGCCACCTCTTGATCCTTTGGATGAGGACCCTGACATGCTAGGTATGGAGGATCGTACTCACGAAAGCGAGATTCGCGTACTTCAGGAGCGTCTCCGCCAGCTTCAGACGACTTCTCGGCCCCCACACACATTTGGCTCTTTTTTCTCGGAGATCCGATCCTCGCCTGATTCCTCACCCAGCTACCCCAGTGATTTTCCTCGTCTTGGTGTCTTCCCCATTATTTGTCCTTCTCAGCATGTGGTTGCTCTCCCTACAGAGCATCCACACAAGGACTTAAAGACACCGCCCCTACAATATGTCAGTGAGGACGGCTTTGATTGCTAGGAGATTCTCTTCTAGGTGTGGGCCACTTCAGAGGGAGTATGGCGCTACTATCACAGTCCGTACCAGGTTACGGATCGCGCACAGGTGCTGATAGCGGCCGAGGCGATGCGCGGACTCCTTTACGCCATGCTGCACGAGACCATTGTGGACTTCCGCCCGTTCATTGGAGAGGTCGGCACAGGCACGAGGGCTGATCCATGTGGGGAATGGGACCTAGCATTGTCCCTGCTTGCTGGAGAGACGCAAGCCACCCACACGGCTCACATTGGCGCCTTTCACTCCCTTTGTCAGGGACCTACTGAGCCCGCAGCCGACTATTGGCAGTGGGCCATGCGCATCTACACGTGCCTTGGGACCTCAGGAGGCACACAGCTGTGGGCGCTCCGCACGATCATGCTCAAAGTTTGTTTTGAGCATGCAGACATCTTCACGAGGTACAGCGATGCTGAACCTCGTGAAGCCCTTCTCCACCTCCCTTCAGCTTCTTCCTTGGACTCATAAGCTCTTCTTCCAGGTGACTTCCGCCATTGAGGTAGCCGTGGCCGATCTGGAGAGTCCCCTTGCTGCAGCGGTCATCGCGTCGCCACCGACGCCTTTCTCGCAGTCCGCTCCTCCATCCTCAGGCACAGCCTCCTCTTCCCTTTCCATCCCGATTACCTCGACTCAAACACAGGGTGTGACAACAACAACACAGGGGGAGAAGGCAAAAAGGAGGTGCGGTTTGAGCCAGTAGCAGTCACCAGACAATAGCAGTGGACGTACTGTTCACTGCTACAACTGTGGAGGCGGTCATCGGTAGATCGAGTGCCAGCATCCGCTCGACTTGGTACGGGTCACTCGTGGTCTTCAGGCTGCTCACTCATTGCGGTCTGCGTCCAGCAGCACAACTTCTGGTCACACGGCGACCACGACCGCAGGAGTTCCCGTAGCACTTCCCGCTTCCCCATCAGCGAGCAATGGCGGCCTGGACCCACGTGATCGCACCATCGCCAAGCTCCCTCACCTCCTGGTGCTTAACTTTAAGGGAGGTGCGAGTGTTTCCTCATAGCCGGGTGGTTCACAAACTGTTTTTTGTCTGTTCTCGTAGCTCTCAATGACTCGTGTAGGGGGGCACAGCTGGCATGTGATGATGATGGGCCTGAAAAAAACCGATTGGATTCATGAGTCTCACCTTTGTGCACTTTGTTGTCACTCCTCACATGTTGCTCAACGCCCATCTGAGGCCGAGTGTTCCATTGCCTGTTGCACAGTGACGTCCTCCAGTCATGATTGTGGTGGCACCTGGAACATCGATTTTGGTGCCACTCACCACATGACTTGTCCTTGTAATGATTTCGTTTTCCTCGGTCCTATTGCATCTTTTCGCTCCGTTCACATAGGCTCTACTCAATGATTGCCGGTCCAGGGTGTTGGGGTTGTGTGCTTCGATGGTCCGTCTCACCCCCTGTATCTTTTTGAGGTGCTTTTTGTTCCTGACCTCGAGCTCAACTTGCATTCTGTGCGTGCCTGTACACTGATGGGAATCTCTGTGGAGCACACCTTAGACTCAGCGACACTGACCACTGTTGATAGGGATGACCGCGTCACCCCCCTGCCCTTCGTAACCTAGTGCAGCCTTCCGCACGAGTGTGCAGCCTTATGTAGCGCTACGCAGGCTTGTGCGGCCCTGCGCAGTGCTGCTTAACTTCTTCACAGTTGGGCAGCAGTCGTGCGTAGTAGCATTGCTTGCTGTCGCTGCTGTTGCTGTCGCCGCTGCTTTGGCCACCGCCGCTACTGTTGCGTAGTTGCTGCTTCTGTCGCCATTGTTGCACTATTGTTGTTGCACGCGGCGTTTCGCGCTGCGGCTGCTGCCACTGCTCGCAGCTGCTGTTGTGAGCTATTGCGAGATGATTTTTCGCGTCCCCCTTTTTTTGTACAGATGGACAGCCACACAAGTCTGCTGATTCCACCCGGTGCTGCTACTGCTGCTCCGCATGGTTGCTAGAGCATGAAACTTCCGCACCTCACCCGATGTGGTGGTGGTAAACTGTTTTGGTGATGTCGCTGCTCCAAATAGCTACAACAAGTCCCAAGATACGGCGTAGGCGCTGACGCTCTATGGTGCTGCCGGTGCTACGTCTTTGCGGCGCAGCTCAGCGAGAGAAGTCTCCCTACTCTGATACCATGAGAAACTTCTAGAAAGGTTCCTAATCTTGCTGCTGCTCACGTGGCAACACTGTCTCGTCAGCTGGCCCACTGGCAAGCAAGCAGGTATAAAAAAGAGCAAGAGTCAGGCTAGGGAGACGCACAATGTCTTATAGGCTCCAAAAGCTTAGTATTGCAGAGAGGAGAGAGAGAGACGGAGAGAGAGAGAGAGAGAGAGAGAGAGAGGGGGAGAGAGAGAGAGAGAGAGAGAGAGAGAGAGAGAGAGAGAGAACAAGTGACAAGTCCACATCATAAATACTTGCCGTGGCGCACGGCGGGTTTCGCACGCGACAGTGCAAGGTCTGTCCTAAAACTGTCACAAAAACACTGTTTTGGCCATAACTCTGCACAGCCAAGTCAGAACGTTATGCCATTTCAACCTAAACGGGCATGATCTCGATCTGAACGATACGACTTGTCACATGCATACATTTGGCATCAAACGGTGGACACACAATGGAGAACATGCAAATCGGGCCCATGGACATTCCACCGATAAAATCCTACAAGTTACAGGAAAACTGCATAAGGTCCAAGACAAAATCCAAGACTTTAGCGTGTTTGTTGGATAGCTCCGAGTAGGTTGTCCATCACCAGCCGTCGTACCGGCGCCACTTAGGTTAGCATGAGGGATCTACACGGGCATGGACACTGCCGAGTGGTCAGAATAAATTGTACAGGTCAACGGGAAGGTCACAAATCACAACAATAAGAACAAAGGAGGCCCGGATGGACCCATGTACAGGTCTACACCTTTACTGCCCAACAAGTCCCTCATTTGTATTCGTCTAAGTAGTGGTAGAAGTGAGGGATTTGCTGAGCCCATGAGACCCCCACCTTGATGGTTCCTACTGTCGATACTTGGGCACCATGGGCGCCAAAGCATGCCATTCTTCCCATTACAACCACCTCAATGTTCTTGTGCATCTCAAATTTTGTTGCTCCGTTGCTTCATTCTGTGATTGGTATTACTGATGTTGTCAAGTGTTGCTACTATTATTCACCATCATCGTTGCGGGAGAATGAGCTGCACCCTTACACTGAGTGTTGCACGAGTATAAACATTAGATATTTGCTTGGAGTGTCGTGGACAAGTTTTCATCAAACAACGTGACTAAACGATTCCATTTAACTTCTCTGTGAACTTTGGTGAGTAGTGTTGGAACTATGGAGCACAAGTATGTGATTTCAAGGATGAATTTGAGGTTTAGTCGAGGTTTGAGGCACTTTGTGAACCGGGCGCGGTGTGCTAGCCTCAACCGGATGGTGTAGGCACCAACCGGTGGCAACGGCGACCAAGGGGAGGCCGATGCACACCTTCCCAGGGTTGCAAAAGTATAGGGTCATCTTGGGCGAGGACAGGAACACGTGTGGCACAGCGGGAGTAAATTGTACTTGTTATTCAAGTTTCAACATACAAGACTATATGTACATGATGCCACATCCTAGGCGACCCGAGGTCGCCGAGCCGTGTGCGGCTCCGTACGGGCCTAGAATGAGCATTATCATAACGTAGCTCATCTTCCCAGCTTTCCAACGCTCGAAGAATCGCATCATTCCGTGGAGGAACGGCCGAGATATGGCCGTTTCCGTGAACCACAGCAATCTGCCGCTGGCAGCACCACTAGCGGCGGTGACGGCCACCCAAAGCGCCCTTTCCGGCAAGAACACATCGAGGCGCCATTCTGAAGCGCCCTTGGCCCTCCATGATCCTTGATTTATTGACTTACCGGGCCCCAAGGGGCGCTTCGGCCTTGTTGGGTCTTCCGAGGGTCGAACCTTGGTCCTTAGGGATGAATTCCCGTCACCTATTTTTCCCTCGGCCGGTCCAACCTTTGGCCGGGCGTAACTTCCTCAATTCTTGATGGATCTACCCCGTTCTTGGGTCGATCTCGCACGGTTTTTCCTGAAGATTCCAAATCTATAGTCATATTCTACTTTCAAGGAAGCCTAATGCCGTGATAAGTGCCATTGGCACTGTCCGGCTTACACTACCCCTCCTTTAGGAGCGAGCCGTCCCGGTTCGCTCTTGATACTCCTGGAGGATGGCATTCACCCCGCCAACATTGAAGTTGCGGGCAGGCTCCCATGAGTTTTGGGTCGCATCGTAGCCCTTCCACTTGACCAGGTATTCCCATGCACGACGACGATGGTCAAGGATGGCCTCCACCTCAAACTCTTGCTCGCCCTCGATCACCACCGGAGGGGGAGGCTCACAACTGCGGTCAGGAAAATGCTCGGCCGGATCATGGTAGAGCTTGAGCTTGGAGATGTGGAACATGTCATGGACTGGCATGGAAGGCAGGAGAGCCAATCGTGCCACCACGGGTGTCCGCATTTCGAGCACCTCGAACGCACCAGGCCACCGGGGTTTCAACTTGTCCGACCGGACCCCGCGAAGCTTGACGTGCGAGCTGTTGAGAAGCACGCGGTCACCGATCTTGAGCGTTGTGTCTGTTCGTCGGCGGTCCGCTTGCACTTCCTGTTGTGCTTGCGCCTTTTCCAATGCGTGTCGCGTTGCCGCCCAAATCTGCGTGAAGTCATGTGCGGTAGACTCCACCGCGGACAGGTTGCTTGCGACGTGCAAACTGAGGCGCGTTGCAGGCACCATCCCGTTCACCACCTCAAATGGTGCCTTACCGGTGGAGGCGGACGTGGCGGAGTTGTATGCCAGTTCAGCAACCGGCAATCGCTGGTCCCGCGTCGTCTCATCCGGATCACCCACTGTACAGAGGAGCTGCTCCAGCGTCTGGTTCGTCCGCTCCGTTTGCCCGTCAGTTTGGGGGTGAAAACTGGTCGATAGCTGCACCTTGATGCCGTACCGCTCCATGAGTTCTCGCCAGAACTTACTCGTGAAGCGCGGGTCTCGGTCGCTGACGATGGACCGCGGCACGCCATGGAGACGCACCACGTGCTTGAGGAACAGCCGAGTCGTGCCTTCCGCGCTCATCGTATCATGCGTTGCAATGAAGTGCGACATCTTGCTGAAGCGAACCACCACCACCAATACCGCATTGTGGCCTGCCACTGTTGTGGGCAAACACGTGATGAAATCCATGGAGATGTCCTGCCACGGCTACTCGGGGATGGGCAAGGGTTGGAGGAGACCCGGGGTCTTTGTCCTTCGCGCCTTGTGGCGTTGGCACACGTCACAACTCCGACAGAATTCAGCCACCTCCGATGACATGGTGGTCCACCAAAAGAAGCGAACCACCGTCTTTATTGTCTTATCGGCGGAGAAGTGACCGCTTGGGCCACTATCATGGCACTCCTCTAAAATCAGCTGCCAAGCGCGGGAACCGCGGGAACCACCACATGCTGCGTGCCGCGCCGTCGCCAATACGTTGCCTCGAAGAAAAATCTCCGAGCCTCGTACTCCCCATGCGCCTCGTATCTCTCCGTGACGAGCTTCACAAGGAAGGCATCCTTGTGGATGCTGAGAGACGCAAGCCGCATCATCAGGTCCGGTCGCCGTGAGAGGGCATCAGCTGGGTTGATGCGACCCGGCCGGTACATGATCTCGCAGTCGAAATGTGACTCGAGGTACTCCACCCAACGCGCTTACCGTCGGCTCAGGTTCGACTGCGTCTTGAAGTACTTCAATGCATGGTGGTCGGTGTAGACCGTGCATTTCCGTGCCTCGAGATAACACTACCAGTTCTTGAAGGTTACAACCACGGCGAGCATCTCCTTGTCATGGGTGGCGTAGCTCAGCTCCACCCCGCACAACTTGTGGAAGTAGTAGGCGACCCGTTGCCAAAGTCCTGCAAAAGGATCCCACCAATGGCCAGGTCCGATGCATCTGTCGCCATTTCAAACTCACGACCGCTGTCGGCCAAGTGCAAGGCCGGCGCGGAGGTCAGAGCCCATTTGAGATTTTCAAAGGCTTTTTGTTCGCTAACTCCCCAACTCCACTCGCGATCCTTGCGAGTGAGATTGGAGAGTGGCGCTGACACTCCCGCGTAGCCAAGGATGAACCTGCAGTAGTAGTTGCAAAAACCAAGGAACAATTGCACATCGTGCACACTACGCAACTTCGGCCACTCTTGCACGGCCGACACCTTGTGTGGGTCCATGGCAATCTGTCCATTGCCAATTATGTGTTGAAGGAATTCAACCTTTCCCACCGCAAACTCACACTTAGAGAGCTTTGCAAAAAATTTCTCCTGCCTCAAAATTTCGAGGACCTTTTTCACATGCTCCTCATGCTCCTTCCCGTCCTGCTATACACCAAGACGTCATCGAGGTACAGTCGGAAGATGTTGTTCATCGCCCCCATGAAGGTGGCCGGCGACTTGGTCAATCCAAAAGGCATGACGAGGAACTCGTTGTAACCATAGCGGGTGCGGAAGGCTGTCTTTTCCACATCATTTACTGCAATGTGGATCTGGTGGTAGCCGGAACGGAAGAGGTCAATCTTTGTGAAGAAGTGAGCCGCACGGAGCTGATCCATGAGCTCCTCGGCTCGTGGAAGCGGGTACCGGTTCTTGATGGTCAACTTGTTCAACGCCCGATAGTCCACGCACATGCGCATCTCCCCCGTCTTTTTCTGCACAAACAAGACAGGTGCAGCGTAAGGAGACGAGGATGGGCGGATGAAGCCCTGCTCCGTCATCTTGTTCAGCTGCTTCTTGAGCTCCTACAGTTGCGCGTCGCTCATGCAGTACGTTGCACGAACAGGCGGGCGCACTCCAGGTTTGAGGTGGATGCGATGGTCCATGTCCCACTTTGGTGGCAGACCCACCGGGAGGGTGTCGGGGAACACGTCCTCGAACTTCGTACACGCCTTTTGAAGCCCCTTGGGCACCGCGGCAAACTTGCCTTGGGCCCTTGGCTGCTCACGAGTCGCCCCATGCGCCACAGCAGGCGCCATGTCCTCTGGTTCGTTGAAATTTTCTTCCACGTCTCACACGAACGCCAAAAAAACTGCTCCTTTTTTCGAATCGCGCGCTTGAGCTGCACCAAGTTTAGCATCATAGGCATCGATTCCTCGTTGTGAGGCACCGACTACTATGGCGCTTCCTCCCCGCAAGTCTCCCCCTCCGCGGCCTCTTCCTCAGACCACGTAGGCAGGGGATACTCCTTGTCTCCGAGCTTGACTGAGACGGTGCGCGCCTCCCAATTGACGATGAGGTTGTACTTGTGGAGGAAGTCACGACGGAGGATCACATTGTAATCCTTCATCAGGAAAACCCGGTATACGGTCGTTATGCGAAACGTCTCCACGCCAATGGAGAGGGGACGGGCCAAGTACCCCACTTGAATCGTGCCGTCCACTTGGTTTGTGGTCCGCTTCTTGCTCGTGAGCGCAAGGCCCCACTTGCGAGCACACTCCATGCTCACAAAACTGTGGCTCGTGCCACAATCCAGTACGCTCCCCACCTTCCCCTTCACACCTATCACCCGCGCCTCCAAGAGATGTGCGGGCTGCTCCACCTCATACCCCGCATCCCATGCCTTGACCTCAGAAACCCCCTTAATTGCCGCAAGGCGTTCGGGTGGGCGGTCAACTGGCGGTTTGGGCTGAGAGGAGCCAGGAACAATGTCATCTACTCCCGGCTCTCCTCGTTTCCCGACTCCTTTGTTGCTCTCTCTGCTTTCTTCGTGGCTTGCTTCCCCTTCCCTTGCCGTTTACCCTTGTCGTCGCCCTTCTTTGGACTTCACAGTTGCGCGCAATGTGACCAGGCTTACCACAGTTGTAGCACTTGCGCTGCTGCAACGCTCCAATCTCCATGGGCGTGTCCTCGCTCTTGGCCCGTTTGCCGTAACCACCTCCAAAAGAGTTGTGGCTGTTGGCATGAGCTTGTTGCACACGCGAGTCGTACCGCTCTGCTGCTGCGATCATCCCCGGCAAGACGTCATTGAGGTTGTGCATCACCGTCATAGTGCGGGCATCGTTCTTGAGGCCGTTGCTGTAGTGGAAGCACAATTTGTGGGAGTCAAAGCCACAGCTGGCGACGATCTGATGAAACCTGCGAGTGTAGTCGGCAACGCCGCCAGTTTGGCGAAGCCGACGTAGCTTTGCATGCGCGTTGTTCCTCACGTCACCCACGATGAAGCGCTTGATGAACGACTCCGTGAACTCCTTCCACGAAGTTTGCCATTTGAGGGTAGGGTCGCCACTGCTACAGGTTGGAGCCGATGGGGTTGAGATTCCGGTCGCGGCCGCAATGTCGGCAACCATTGCTGCTCCACTCCCGTGTGGATTGGACTGCATCACATCGGCCCACCAATCCAACGATGCCCCTCTCATTAGGGTCACGTCATAGTCGCGGCGCGCCTCCTACCTTGAGGCATCCACGCTGATGGCGGTGAAGTACAATTCCAGTCCGAGTATCCAAGCGTGCGGAGCTGGCCCATCCTTCTTCGATGGGTCGAACGGCTTCGGCTGGAGGCGGGCTCGGGACGCCCACCGTAGTTACGTTTACGGTGGCAACTTTCACTGGTGTTCTCATTGGACGCTTCGCGAGCTCTTGATTGAGGTATGCGTTTTGCTTCTCCACCAACTCCATCTTGGCCTGCATGTCGGCGAGCAACTTCTGCAGCGCTGTAGCTGCTGTTACTTTGCCTTGCGTGTCAAACGCCGCAGCCAACGAGGACGAGCCGGTTGAAGTCATCTTGCGCCGGTGCAACTTCTTCCTCAACGGGTCCTCCGGCTACTGCCTTGTCACCGAAGTGCGTGGTTGGCCTTTGGCACGGACCTGCCAAAAAGACGAGATGCATGCTGGTCTACACTGACCAGGAGAGGTTGCCACAAAGATGATTGTGCCCCTGAGCCAAGGGTGGCTCTTGTACCAAGTGTGAACCGGCCGCGGTGTGCTAGCCTCAACCGGATGGTGTAGGCACCAGCAGGCGACAACAGCGACCGAAGGAAGGCCGATGCACACCTTCCTGGGTTTTCGGAAGCGTAGGGTCGTCTTGGGTGAGCACGAGAACAGGTGTGACACAGTGGAAGTAAATTGCACTCGTTATTCAAGTGTCAACATACAAGACTACATGCACATAATGACACATCTTAGGCGACCCGAGGTTGCCGAGCCGTGCACGGCTTTGTACGGTTCTGGGATGAGCGTTATTGCCTTAGCATTACGTAGCTTATCTTCCCAGATCTCCAACACACCAAGAACCACATCATTCCATGGAGGAACGGCCGAGATATGGCCGTTTCCGTGAACCACGGCAATCTGCCGCTGGCAGCACCACTAGCGGCAGTGACGGCCGCCCGAAGCGCCCTTTCCGACAAGAACACATCAGGGCGCCATTCCGAAGTGCCCTTGGCCCTCAACGATCCTTGATTCATTGACTAACTGGGCCCCAAGGGGCGGTTCGGCCTTGTTGGGTCTTCCGAGGGTCGAGCCTTGGTCCTTGGGGATGAATTATCGTTGAAAGACAGCTTCCTACCACTGTTATCGCTGGTGTGGCAGTACAAGCCGACCAACTAACTCACTAGCACACACAGGTGGAGTTGAGAACAGCAAGGGGTAGGCTAGGGACCCAAGTACAAGTGTCAAAAGCTGCAAATGTTGAATTGTGCAGAGAGAGATGACAACGGAGGCCAGAACAGACTGAATAGTGTCACAGCCCTAGTGGATGTGCACACACGTGGCGCACAAGGGCGCTATTTTCTTGCAGGACAATACAGTGGCAAGAACAAAGTTTTGACCATAACTCCCTATAGACACGTCAGAACGACGAGCCGTTTGAACCAGAATGGCCGCATCAACAAAAACTACGTCCTGATAGGCTGCACGCCTATGTGCTGTCCCATGGCACAAATCTAACAAGTACGAGAGTCTTCTGGGCGACAGTCGCTGCTGGCCGCCGGTCTTCTACCACCGTTGCCAGTCTCAGGGACCTGCACGTGAATGGAAATGAGCCGAAGGGTCACCGCAAGCCGTGTGTGACACACAAAACAACACTCCCCCATGACCGAAGGGCGAAACACGTCCATGCACATGCAAACAATGTGTTTCCTGCTCTGACACTGTAAAGAGCAGGAAACACACAGCCGCTGTAGGTAGCAAGCACATCATACGCAAGGTGGCACATGAGGAATCAACCTACAGGAGGGATGGGGCAGAGTCCCACGGAACAAGTGGCCGCATGAAACTTCGAACGACCTAGAGCCTTGGTTAGAAATCCGGGCACTGCCTGTCATTGCCCACATGGATGACTCGGATCTCACCAAGATCAACCAGATCACGCACGAAGTGGTGCTCAACATTGATGTGCTTTGTGCGCGCATGGAACACACCTGATTTCTTGGCGATGGCCTTTGCACTCATGTTGTGACACTGGAGAACCACGGGGGGAAAGGACTGATGCATTTCACGCAACAGACGGACGAGCCGGACACATTCCGCTGCACCGGCACCTAGAGCAACATACTCTACCTCCGCAGTGCTGCATGCAATGCAGCCCTGCTTCCCGCTTTGCCAGGACGTTGTAGTGCCTCCAATGAGAAAGATGTAGCCGGTGCGGTTCTTGCCACCTGGACTCCACGCCCAGTCGCTCTCTGTGTACCCATCGAGCACAACGGTTACCTGCTCGCGAAAGCACAGGCCGAAGCGTGCAGTGGAAATGATGTAGCGCACACACCGGACTGCGGCCTCCAGTGTTCGCTGGCGTGGAGCCTGCGAGAACTGGGCGAGCAGGTTGACAGTGAAGGTAATGTCAGGCCGTGTCGTGGTGGCCAAGTACATGAGCGAGCCGATGACTCGCAGGTACAAGGTCACATCGATTGGCTCCCCTAGGTCAGCTGGGTCATCCACCTTCAGGGCGGCCTGCCCCTCAGGGGTCATGGGCGTTGAGGCTGTGCGGACGGCAGCAAGGAGGTCAGCAAAGTGCTCCCCCACAGTCTCTGCATAGCGTCCATGATGGTCGCAGAGTGTGCGGCGGACATGATCGCGCATGATCTCCATCCCCAAAAAGACAGAGGCCTCACCGAGATCTTTCATCTTATAGGCCGAGTTGAGAACGGCCTTGGCAGCGTTCATTGCTCCCAGGTCGGGTAAAGCAATCAGAAGATCGTCCACGTAGACGAGGATGGCAGCGAGCGGTGCTAGGGACTGTGAGAGGAACAGGAATGGGTCTGCATCACTCTGAACGTACCCAGCGTATCTCAGCATGCTGGTGATCTCCTCATTCCAGCATCGAGGTGACTGTTTGGGGCCGTACAAGGCCTTCCGCAATCGGTACGCTCGACCGGTACTATCCTCAAAGCTAGGTGGCTGGACCATGTAGATCTCCTCCTCAAGGTTCCCGTTTGGGAACGTGTTGTTGACATCCATCTGATGGAGTTCCCACTCGTGCTGTGCCGCCTGGCTCACAAGTGTGAATGTGGTCGTCATCCGGCCAATAGGGGCAAAGGTCTCGGTGTAATCTACGCCCGGGACCTGAGAGAAGCCCTTTGCTGTCATGCGCGCTTTGTAGCGCTCCACAGTGCCGTCTGGTTTCAGATTCTTGCGGAGAACCCACTTGGCCTTGATGGCCTTGCGGTTCTTTGGCAAGTCCACCAGCTCAAAGACGCCGTGCTCTCGGATGGCATCGAGCTCAGCCTGGCAGGCAGTGCGCCATTGCTCAGCATCGGGGGCTGACAAGGCCTCAGGCAGACTGGTGGGGTCGGGAGATAGCACTGTTGCACTGCATGTAGCCAAGGCGTACGTCGCAGAGGGAGGGTCAACCGTCACCATAGACTCAGCAGCGTCACGAGCGAGACAGCGCTCATGAGCAAGTAGCGCTATACCGGTGGCACAGCCAGGGTGAATCTCAGCGAGGCCGTGAGCACTCAGGCCGAGGGCCTTTGTGCCCGGGTCACCGCTGACGACGTTGCGCGTGGGGCGTGGGCGGAGACGTCCACCGGGTGCCAGTGTGTAAGGGTCTGACGGGGCAGGAGCAGTGGGTGCTGATAACTCACATGCCGGTGTGGACTGCACTGCTGGCACGGCACTCGAGGCTGGTGGGGTCTCAATTTCTGGGGACGGGCCCATGGCACACGCAGGCATGTCCACGGCCGGAGGCAGGGACGGCTCAAAGTCAGACACAGATGCGGACGTAGGATCTACAAAAGACTTAGCTGCAGAATTAGGCGTATGATAGAGTAGATCCTCAGACGCGGAGGCAGACGCGGAGGCAGACTCGGACGAAGACTCGGACGCAGACTCGGACACAGGCGAGAGCGGAGAGTCGGGGGCAAAGGAGCGAGCCGCAGATGGGACGATGCTGGGGGTGCCAATGGGCACAGCCTCTGGGGACAGTCCTTGGGGTGTCGGCAACGGAGTGACCGCACTGGAATGAGGTACTGTGCCAACTGTTCCAGGGACCTCCCCCACACTACGGGGTTCGCCACACCCAGGGGCATGAGAAGCACGCAGAGCGTGGATGCGAGCAAGGTCGCGGAAGGCGAGATGCTCGAAGAAGAGAGCGTCACGGGACTCCACAATGCAGCGTCGCTTAGGATCCCAGAACTGCCAGGCTTTCGATTGCGGGGTGACACCAACGAAGGCGCAGATGCGGCCCCGCGGAGCGAGCTTGCTCCCCTGCTGCTCCCGTGTGAACCAGGCGCAGGCAAGGGAGCCCCAGACATGGGCCAGGCGCAGATCAGCGCGACGCCCATACCAGAGCTCCTAGGGCGTGCGGTGACCGGGGAGAGGGTCGTGGGGAATGCGGTTCCAGACCCAGGTCATGTATGCCATGCTCTCAAAGGCAAAGGCCTCAGGCATGGCACTGTCAGCGCGCATGGCGCGGACCGCATCCTCCATGGTGCGGTTCCAGCGCTCTGAGACACCGTTCTGCTGGGGGGTGGCGGGAGCGGAGAGGTTGTGGAAGACACCAAGTTCGGTGAAGGAGCGGGCCATGTCACCGAGGCACTCACTGCTGTGCTCCGAGCGAAAGGTCTGAAGGCGGTAGGGAGACTGAAGCTCAGCCATAACCAGCCAAATGCGGACTGCGATGGCGGCATCGCTCTTCTGACGCAGACTATAGACCGAGCGCATGCGCGTGAAGTCATCAGTCAACGTCTGGACGTAGCGACCGTAGTCCTCCTTAAACTCGACAGGGAGCAGACCCATGAGGTCGGAGTGGACAAGCTCCAAGGGCCGACGAGCCCTGGAGACAGATGCAGGAAGGGTGGACCGGTGCATTTTGCCTTCAGCACAGGCCAGGCAATCGGTTGTGGGCAGCGCCTCGAAGGATGCTGCATCAAGACTGAGATCAGGCTGAGTGCGGACCAGCCTGTTGATAGCCTCCACGTGCACATGGCAGAGGCGTCGATGAAGGGGACAGTGGTGCTCAGGGGATAGAGCACCAACGACGAAAACACGAGCAGTAGGAGACGGAGGCAAGGGGGGTCCACTCGCACGGGACCCAGAGATGTGATACAGATCATCGACGGCCGTCCCATTGAGAACGGTCTCCTCGGTGTCGTGGACAAAAATGCGAGCATCCACAGCTGTGTGCGTGACACCCAGGCCCATCTTGGTGCGAGCACGGAAAGATAGCAGGCTGAGTTTCAGATCAGGGATAAAGAGGACGTCAGAGATGTATACACGACCAGCGGGCCCGGTACACCGCACAACCCCAACACCCTGGACAGGTACCTCATGGCCAGTTGTAGTGCGAACAGAGTGAACAGTGCCAACAGGATGCAAGACAACGAAGGCGTCACGGCGACACGTCATGTGATTGGTGGCACCAGAGTCAACGACCCAGGTGGCGTTGGTGACACGTGTACAAGGGGCAATGTGGCACTCGGCGAAGGAACAAGGCGCGACAACAGGAAGCTCAGCGGCGGACACGACAAGGTGACCAGCGGAGCGCACATGAGAAGCATGCAGCCAAGACACATCATCGGGTCTGTCACGCCCACACGGCTGGGCGTGGGGACCACCACAGACATCATCACACAACGACAGAGACAGTCCATAGGCAGTAGGACCCCTCGACTCAGTCAACTCACTCGCACCTCCCTGAGATGAGTGCAGAGCAAGAAGATGGTGCAGCTCGGCAATCGTCCTGTCGCGTTCGGCGAGCGCCTGGTCGCGAGGATCCGCGAAGGGGCCTGCAGTGACGGCGGACTCCTCTGGGACGGCTGCGGCAATGGCGGCTGAGCAGGCGGTCGCACCGGACGTCTGGCGCATGCGCGCCTCATGCGTCTGTTGCAGTCCACGGGTGACCATGCGCGCCTCACGCGAGTGCAGTCGGGGTAGCGATGGTCACCCCCGTAGTTGAAGCACACGAGCCGGCGGCCCGTCCTGCTCTCGGAGCCGCTGCTACCACTGCTGATGCAGCTGCCACCGCTACGGCTGCTGCTCTTGCTGCTGCTGCTGAGGCTGACACTGGTGGTGCTGGTGCCGCTGCTGGTCCCACCACTGGAGCCACCACCTAAAGATTTGCTGCCCTTCTTTCTCTGTGCTGGAGCCACTGTTGCTCTAGATGGCATGGAGGATGCGGCGGCAACTGTAGCTGAAGCGGTGCTTCAACGAGCACGGTTCGCGGCGTCCATGGCAGAAACTTCCAGGAAGTGGAGGGTGGCCCAGCGCAGCAGGGTCCCGTCGCTCGCCAAGTCGCGAAGCAGAGTCTGGTCGAAGTTGCTGAAGACGCGCGCGTAGCTGGGGTGGATGCCGTATAGGATGATCTAGAGGGCGGAGTACTGCACAGGGGCATCGTCTTCTAGCGCCTCGTACAGCTAAATCGCCCGACGCCAGAAGTCAGCTACGGACTCTTGAGCAGTCTGACAGAGGGAATTGAAGTCCGCAAGGCGCTGGGATGTCAGGGCCAAGGTGCCGCCCTCAAACAGAGTGACGGCCAATGCCCACGCCTCGTGAGGGTCAGCTCCAAAGCCCGGCAGCGGATTGCCGAGGAACCGACTGAAGTCTTTGGTGAAGTCTGGGGCGGCTTTCATCAAACCGGAGCCCGTGCAGACCGCCATCTGCTTCTGGGCAGGGTCAGACGCCTGGTAGGGGGTGAGGTAGTAGGCAAGAACTCCCTTGCTCATGAGGCACATGCGAAAGTGCAGCTCCCAAGACTTGAAGTCGTTCCCAGTCCGGAAGATTGGCGGGTCCGACTCAAACCACTTGGGTGGCTTGACTGTCGGCAGAGCGACAGCTGAAGCCACTATGGGACCGGGCATAGAGGAGGCAACCCCCTTGCCCAGGCGGGTCCACAGAGCTAGCTCCTCAAAGCTGAATGGGCGTCGAGATGAGCTCAAGCCGGCGTCGGTGCTGGAGCTCGTGCCCAGAAGGGCGTTATTGGCCTCACGCACTCTCCGGCGTGCCTCCAGGCGGATGAGGCGTGCTCGCAGCAGCTCCTCCTTGCCCTCCTCGCCGGAGTCGGAAAGGTTCTCCGCAACCTCATCTTCATTGCCGCCGTGAGCGAGGTGGTCCTTGCTCGGGTCCGTGGACGGGTACTGCTGCTGCTGCTGGACTTGCTGCTGCTGGGCTTGCTGCTATTGGGGCAATAACCCCCTGATCAGGTCCTGCAGCTCAGCGACCTGCTTGGTCAAAGTATTGCGGTTCTCGGCTTGTAGGTCAGCCAGTGCGCGTACTTGGCGCGCCAATGTCGTTGGCCTTGGCGGCCGCTGCTGCTACTGCTATAGCGGCGGCTGCTGCTGTCGCTGCTGCTGTTGCTGCTGCTGCTGCAAGGGCTGCTGCTGCTGCTACTGCCGCTGTGGTGACGATGGCGGCGGCCGACGTTGGCCGCTGACGATGCTGCCCTCGGTAGTTGCGTCAGTAGCGACGCTTGAGGGGGTGAGCTTTGGCATGGTGGCCGGTTCCCCCCTTTCCCCCTTTTTTTTGTTGTTGTTGCGGAACACCTCACCGCAGAACCACACCTCCGCGGAATCTCACCTCCACGAAATGCCTCCGTCGAATGCCTCAGCAGACCCCCTCCGCGGTTCAGTTCACCACTAACGTTCACCGCGGACTGCCGCAGATCCGCTCGGGTTGAATGCGGTCGCGTCGACGCAGAGCACGGCGGGGTGCCGCGAACAGTCACCGCAGTCGCGATGGTGCGGAACGATGCGGAGTGTCGTTAACTGTCGGAGCACCCTGTTAGTGCGTCTTGCGACCACCGCGGGGCTGCCCCGACTTGCAACCGCTGAGTCGTCGTGGAACTACCATAGACTCGCGACCGCCCAGCACAATGGAGCACCGCCGACGGTGTTCCAGGACCGCCACGGAGCTGCTGCGGCGGAACGCCACGGATCCGCGGAACAACGCGAAACTGCCCCGGTACCGTCACCGCGGGGTGACGGCTTTGGAACACCGCGTGCGACCGCGGTAGATCCACGGCACCACCGGCAGGTTCCGTTGCGGTCGCGGAGCAGCGACTTCCGCTGCGAAGACCTCGTCGCCGTGGAGTTTCTGCGGAACAGCTGTTGCTACAGCGGAACGGCCGCGGAACTGTCCCAAACGTATCAAGAAAACAGTGAGAACGGTGGTGAGTCCTCCCAGGACCTCTCGCCGAGACAGGGGGCGCTGCTGGTGCTGCTCCTCAAGGCAACGGCTGCGGTCACTCAGTGTCACTGCGGTTGCTACGTCTCTGCTACGCGGCTATGCGAGCACTGGCTCGCAGCTCTGATACCATGAAAGATAGCTTCCTAGCACTGCTGACGCTGACGCTGGCGTGGCAGTACAAGCCGACAAGCTAACTCACTAGCACACACAGATGGAGGTGAGAAGAGCAAAGGGTAGGCTAGGGACACAAGTACAAGTGTCAGAAGCTGCAAATGTTGAATTGTGCAGAGAGAGCTGACAACAGAGGCCAGAACAACCTAAATAGTGTGACAGCCCTAGTGGATGTGCACACAAGGGCGCTATATTCTAGCAGGACAATACTGTGGCAAAAGCACAGTTTTGACCATAACTCCTTGTAAACACTTTAGAACGACGAGGTGTTTGAACCTGAACGGCCGCATCAACGAAAACTACATCCTGATAGGCTGCACGTCTATGTGATGACCATAGCATGAATCTAACAAGTATGAGAGTCTTCTGGGCGCCAATCGCTGCCGGCCGCCGGTCTTCTGCCAACGTCGCCAGTCTTAAGGATCCGCATGTGAATGGACATGAGCTGAGGGGTCACTGTAAGCCGTATACGACACACACAACAACACGTGTCACCTGTTTTCCCCTCATCCGGTCCAACCTTTGGCCGCGCGTAACTTCCTCAATTCTTTACGGATCGACCCTGTTCTTGGGTCGATCACACACGAATTTTCCTGTAGATTCCAAATCTATAGTGAGATGTCACTTTCAAGGAAGCCTCACGCTGTGATCACTGCCATTCGCACTGTCTGTCTTACACACTTGGTGGTTAGGATGCATGTAAGGTTATGAACCTAATCGAAATTTAAGGACATTTGACCAAGAATCTTTGGAAGTTTCTGAAGTTTCCTGATCATAGAGTAGAACATATTGTGCTGTTGATAATGATTCGTTGTAGTAAACAAAAGTTTGACAAAAATAGTGCAAATTCTATAAGATTTAAAGAATATAGTCCTTAAAAATCTTTACATAGAATTCGGTTTTGTGAAAACTTTCGTGTGGATTATCTAATGTTTGGGTTACTCGTGACTCATGGGGAAGAGAATTTTATTGAGGAAAATGGTTCTTGGTGAAAGTAATGCCCCTATGGACATCGCGGTGAGAATGAATAGAATGTAGTGGAGGCAGTTTTCGGTCTGGAAGATATTCCTCTTTGGAGAGAAGGTTGTTCTTTCAAAATAGTCTATTTCTGAAAGGTCTGGTGTCACCTGCTCGTTGCAAGTCTACCAATAATTATTTGAATCGGATGTCGAGACCGAACCGCAACACGTGCGGAGACTGACTCCGACTGTGGGCACTTCGGCATCAGCTCCTTGCTCCGTTTTCGTCGTGTTTCTAAATCAGAACTCATTTTTCATTGTATACGGCTGTAGTATTCTCGTAAACAGTTAGCTGGCGTCATAAGGTCTTCATGACACCACCATTGTGAGGTCCAATGCACGTGTTAGTCGCCGATATGAGACATCGTGTCTAAACGCCGCGACGTCAATACTTGGAATGCCGCTGAGTCCCGCAGCTGCGTTATGGAGATCCGTCAATTGTTTTCGAGGGCATTGTCCTCCAGGTAGAATTTGGAGCATTTGAAAAGACTTTGGAGCTAGGAATCTCAAGCTCAACTGTCGGGTTCTGCGCCAAAAGCAAACGTACCGCGCAGGTCACGACAACGAGTAGCGCGGGAGAGTGACCTCGCAACGCTAACGTCATCTGCGTATTTCGTATAAACGCCGCATTGCATCCAGCGGCTCCTGCCACACATGGTGTTCGAGTTGGACAAGCGGCTCGCCCAACGCCCGGCGCAGCCAGGCCAGCGCGGCACCTGGAGCCGGCGCACTGCCGCTGCGGACAAGCTCGTTGCGCGGTGCAGCAGGTCAGGCATTGTGGCGTTGGGCATCTCCTCGCGGATGAACATGCAGTGAGGAGAGGAGCGCGTGACCTAACCGGCTCTTGGGAGTCCATGGGGGGGGGGGGGGGGGGGGGGGGGGG
>SZWC01003349.1:108440-126975 GCA_023375785.1 Penium margaritaceum | reverse complement strand
TGTGTCCCAATGTCAGCTGCTGCCGCAGCCAACGGTCCAGCTACAACGGCCGCCTCAGTGTAGGACTCGGCGGCGCGGCCAGCTGACGTTGATGCAGGGGCACGTGCTGCTCTAGCTGTGGCGGCAAAAGTGGCAGCAGCTGCAGCTGCCGCGTCTATCACGGCGGACGCAGTACGTGTGAAGGTGCGGGCGAAGTCTAGTGCGTCCTGACGCCAAGTTGAGTGCGGCAATGCAGCAGCGGCGTCGTGCGGCTGCTGAATCCCCCCACAGGCACCAGGGGAGGGGGGTCTTACCGAGCGTTGTAGGGTCGAGCTCTCCCCTGAGTCGCCGCCGGGATCCTCCCAGTGCGCCAGCGTGACGGCGGCCACCACCAGACGGTGGTGCGGAGGCGGATACAGCGTTGCAATGCAGATACTCCACAACGCCGCTTGCCGCTCCTGTCACGTTGGTTATGCGGCTGCTGCGGTGCAGGTAGTTGTTGCAGCTGCTGCTGCTATCGTGCTGTTACTGAGCTGCTGCTGAGCTGCTGCTAAGCTGTTTGCTGAGCAGCTGCTGATATGCTGCTGAGCTGATGCTGCGCTGTTGCTAGGATGCTACTACGAAACTGCTGAGTTGCTGCTCAGCTGCTGCTGAGTAGTTTGCTGAGCAGCCACTGATCTGCTGCTGAGGTGCTGCTAAGCTGCCCCGGAGCTGCTTGCTGAGCTGCTGCTGAGTTGGTGCTGAGCTAATGCTGCACTGCTGCTAAAATGCTGCTGCGAAGCTGTTGAGGTGCTGCTCAACTGCTGCTGAGCAGTTTGCTGAGGTGCCACTGATCTGCTGCTGAGCTGCTGCTAAGCTGCCTCTGAGCTGTTTGCTGAGCTGCTGCTGAGTTGGTGCTGAGCTAATGCTGCACTGCTGCTAAAATGCTACTGAGATGATGCTGCGCTATTGCTAGGATGCTGCTGCGAAGCTGCTGAGTTGCTGTTCAGCTGCTGCTGAGTAGTTTGCTGCGCAGCCACTGATCTGCTGCTCAGCTGCTGCTAAGCTGCCCCGGAGCTGCTTGCTGAGCTGCTGCTGAGTTGGTGCTGAGCTAATGCTGCGCCGCTGATTAAATGCTGCTGCGAAGCGTGTTGATAAGGTGCTGCTGCTGAGTTGCTGCTGCGGATCTAAGGAGCTAGATCCACCGTTGCTGAGATGTTGTGAGGCTGCTGCTGCTGCAAATAGTGCCAGGAGACGGCGACGGGCCCCCTTACGCTGCCGAAAATTTTTTGGCAGCGTTTCCCCCGCCCCAGTGGGCGTGGGAAATATGGGAAGGCCGTGAGGCACTTGTAGGAACCTGTTCCAACCCCACCCAACCCGGGAATAGAGGGGAGCCCAGCCAGCAGGAGGAGGGGAAGACCAAAGATCCTCGACGGCAGAATGCCGTCAATCGCTGCTGCTGAGGCTACAGCAGTCAGCTGCTGTGATGCTGGTGGGTTGTGATGGCGGTGTGGATGCGTGATGCAAAGAGTGGCGGTCACGGGTTTGGCCCAGAATACGCGGACAGCAGATCGATCCGCTGCCCGTCTTCCACGCAACCTGCTCTGATACCAGTAGGCTGCTGTGCTAGACAAGCAAGTAGCAGCTGGACCCGTGCAAGGAAGACACCAAGCAACAATGGTGGTTTACGTGGAAGTTAGAAGTGAGCGAACAACAGTGACGAGGCCAGACGGGTAACAGGCACTGAAGTGATAGCCGTCGGGTGGGGAGAGCGAGCGAGCGAGCAGCGAGCTCGATCTTGCACGTTCTCACCGGAACGGTCGAACCGAACCAAAGTACCCACTAAAAGTTGCAACCTGTCAAGTAGGTCAGTGGAGAGAAAAACTGTCAAAGAACAGGTGAGTGTGCGAGCCCGAGGTAAATGTGTGTGCACACATGCACGCCAGCCAGATTCCTGTGAAACTTGTACTGATGCCTCGTTGTGAGACTCGCCGTGAAATCATGCCACCAGAGCGTAGCAGCCAGCAAGAGTTGTCTCTCTCCAGTTAGTCACCTGCGTCAGTGAGGTGAGTGTGCAACGAGGCCAGAGGTCACCGTGTGGTACTGACACAATCCCAACAGCCCGGTCACTGTAAATGTATGATTCAACAACGGAAGACTGTGCGCCATAGCACAGCCCAACACAGGTTGTAGGAAGCACGCATCACACAATTTTCAGAGCAGCCTTGAGGTGCTGCTCTCGAGGCTACTAAAAGAATTGGGCCAATAAGTTAACCACAATGACCACATCCGCCCCCGTCCTGGTGGCGAGACATATGAGGGAGCAAATCAAACCAAGGCAACCGGTCTACCATCTCCCCCAGCTCTGATGGGTCAGAAGAATTCAGTAGGCGCTAATCTTCAACGTCACCAGTGTCGATGAAGTAGAAACCTCTGCTAGGGAGGAAACAATATGGCCGCCAAGGGTGCAAGCACACATAGCTTGCACGTGCATCATGCAATGCTGGATGACATTGAGATTTAGCGCCTGCTGAATCTGCTCCAGCTCCATTCCAGGGAGGACTCGAGCTGAGCACAAGTCCTTCATCTTGTACGTGGACTGTAAGAGCGTCTTGATTGACCAAACAACAGACAGAGTAGGTGAGGCAATGAATCGGTAATTGGATATGATTTTAGGGCATGTAGGCCCATGCACAAACGAACATGAGCTCTGTGTGTGAGTGCAATACAAGACAGCAAGAATTTGGCTAAGTCTAGAACGTTGAATATAAAGAACAAGGAGAGTTTACAAATGAGCCCCTAGCGGGCTTATATAGGGGCGCCGGCAGCTAACCGCACCGGGCCCCGTCACCCCTGCTGAACCGAAATGACTCAACAGGGAGAACACATTGCATACACCACGAGAGCAACAAAGGTGGTCTTCTCGAGGCACCGGAACAGCTCGCCGAGTGCCCGGGTCTCGACCACGGAGAAAACATGAGCAGTGTCAAAACATCTCGGAATCAACGTCCACACATCACAAACGGCTTTCCGAACGTCGGAAGCCCCACAACAGCCATCGGGTCTCCTCGTTGCACCGGTACAGTCAACCGGGTGCGCGAGTCTCAACCCACCGAGAAAACTCTCCTGCCTCCTGACAAGCCCACATGGCTGTCGGAACGCATCGACCGCGTCTCGCCAGCGCTATCGTAGGTGCTGGAGAAGTCTCGGTGCAGTCCGGAGGCTCGTCGTGTCGTCACACCCTCCTCTGCCATATACCCCGAATGTGGGTATATCGGTAAACTAGCAGTGTCGGTCGTGACGGGTGGAAGCCACACAAACCAACACTCCCCCTGGCTGACATAGCCGTCCACGCCAGAACGAATGAACGAAGGCATGGAACAACAATGTATGGCAAGCCATAAGATGCATGAGTCAACTCACACAGACACACACACACACACACACACACACNTGGAGAAGTCTCGGTGCAGTCCGGAGGCCCGTCGTGTCGTCACGCCCTCCTCTGCCATATACCCCGAATGTGGGTATATCGGTAAACTAGCAGTGTCGGTCGTGACGGGTGGAAGCCACACAAACCAACACTCCCCCTGGCTGACATAGCCGTCCACGCCAGAACGAATGAACGAAGGCATGGAACAACAATGTATGGCAAGCCATAAGATGCGTGAGTCAACTCACACAGACACACACACACACACACACACACACTCATCTGCTATCCATCTAGGGTCTCCCTGGACACTGGCACAGCCCACCAAGTGTCTGGCTCTCGACCATGAGAGGAGGGATGCACACGTGCACAAACTAGTGTAATGGCTATCACACACATGTCAAGCAACAAGATGGTCTCCTCGTGATACTGGCGGTACCAGAGCCCGGGTCTCGACCACTACGAGCAATCCATCACAATAGTATCATCATCCAAACACATGATCATGGGAGGATCTCCTCGTAACACGGGTGCAATGCACCACGTGTCCGGGTCTCGACCAACAGCTCGCATGCACATGCCACACACACTATAGCCATACACAAGACACACAATCACATGGTCTCCTCGTGACACTGGTACAACGCACCAAGTGTCCGGGTCTCGACCAACAGGGTGCTACCATGTACATGCAGCTGTGCAGGCACGTAGCATGAACCACATGCGGGATGCTGTAGATGCTCACAACAGAGGATGGACCTCCCCATGCATCTCCCATGACGTCGCGTCAGGTCGAGGTCCACACAACACTCCCCCTGGGCAGATGAACCTGGGAGCGATGTCCTCGATGGAGATGCTGATGTATCTGAACAGATCCTGGGCAATGAGTCATGTGGTGTGTCCAACATACAGAGATAGCTTCTCGTGTCACGTGCCAGTCGACTCCCTCCCTCAAAGACGAAGTGGTGTCTCCGGCTACGACTCCTCACGTGAATATGCATCGCGTAGGGTATGCCAGTCCTCGCGTGAATGCCAAGGGTCCCAACTCACAGTCTCTCCCGCCTCCGCACTACCGCAATGCATCTGTGTACGTCGGAGGAACGGGAATGGGCGAGCAGCATGCGTGCGTGGATGAAGTGGCGGAGTCGGCCTCGGAGGCCGGATAGAGCACCCTGAGGCACAGGGGTGCACCGCCGGAGGAGGAGAGCTGGAACGATGAACCGGATCACCACTCGCGGATGAAGATGAAGATGGGATAAGTGAGTCGGGTGGATGAAGGTGCGTGACGGCAGGAGAAGAAGGAGGAGCGATGATGGGGTTGACAGGAGCGATGATGGCG
Organism: Penium margaritaceum; assembly: GCA_023375785.1. NCBI lineage: Eukaryota > Viridiplantae > Streptophyta > Zygnematophyceae > Desmidiales > Peniaceae > Penium > Penium margaritaceum. Next base: position 122,245 of record SZWC01003349.1, on the reverse strand, counting down.
GAAGCCGAAGGCACGGTCACCTTTCCTCTGACAGTGTCTCCAACGGACGTCATACTCGGAGCGCGTACAAGATGCTCCCCAAGCATAGGTGTGCCAGATGCTGCTGGCGCAGGGGTCGTGCCGATAGTATTGATGCTGCCATCCTCTGAGAATCGCTCACGCCCTGCCATCATCTCCCGCTGTAGCATCACTACACGCTCCTGCAGGTCGGCGTAATCTGCCTCGGACATGTCGAGGTGGCCGATGTCGACCTGGTGTAGAATAAACTCTGCCTCACTGGATGCTGCACATGCAGACTGCACAACTTGTGAGTACAACGCCATCTGCATCTCTGATGCTGGAGACGATGGAACTGGTGCTGTTGCTACCTCCTGGGGGTCAACCAAGCTCGCAATGTTTCGAGACGCTGGAACATCGGATGCAGCTGCAGGTGTCACATCCACATCACAGCTCGTGTCTGTCATGCGAGGAGTGAGCGGTCGCATGCCGAGAGAGAAGGAGAAGGAGGAGTCGTCAGAGTCTGTAGAGCATGTGGAAAAGTCGCCCGTGCAGGTACTGCCACTCTCAGTATCCATGTGATTAGCAAGGTCACTAGCAGGTGAACACGAAGGTACACAACTCAGCTCCTACTGACAAGGTGACTCCATCTGCATGTAGGGATCTGCACCACTGTCGTCAACTGTCGCCGTAGTGGAAACAGGTGTGCAGGGCTCCGGCTCGACAATGCCCGTCAAGGCGACCAGCAAGCGCAGCTGGCGCTCACGCACTGTCTCGCCAGGAAGATTGGTCGCTGCCACCTGCTCGATGATAGAGTGAGGACCATCATCTAACTCCGGCATGTATGTCGCTGCTCCGTGTGTACGGGAACCCGGAGGCTGTGGGAACCTGAACAACACCTCACGCTGAAGTTGGTCCACAAGTAGCGCAGATGAGGCAGTGGAGCCTGCTGTGTCTGTTGTAGCATATGACCCGGCGACATCTCTGAGAACTGCTGCTCTCAAGAACGCCTCAACCTCCAACAGACCAGCCGGTCGACTCTGCTCGTGTACTACGACCACTGTCGGGCAAGTATGAGTCTCGTGCGCCAACGCCCCCGGAAATCCGTGTGGGGTATCCCGATCCGCGCGGGACTCATGTGCCACCGCCAGGCCGCTATCGGTCGGAGTCGCAAGTGGCACCGCCAAGGCACATGAGACCTGCACTCCTCATGATGCAACCTGCTGCTGCAGAACGTCCGGCTCCTGTCCCAGCGTGGATGTCGACCTCGATGACACGCATATCTCCTGCACTAGAACCTCTGCCGGACTCGTGTGAGCCTGCTGTACAAACTCTGCCAAAACTCCCAAAGATGCATCCCGATCCATACCGGACCCGTGTGCCACCGCCGGGGCGCCACCGGTAGGAGCCGCGAGTGGCACCGCCCAGGGACGCCGGGCCTGGACACCTCCTGACGCAAGCTGCTGTTGTAGAAGATCTGGATCTAGCGCAGACGTCGAAGTCGAGCTCGATGATACGCAAGTCTACACCATGACCTCCATGTCGGGATCAGACTCACTCCCCCTCGACCCAACTGCGGATCTTGTTGCTTCTATCGCATCACACAATGTGCGGTAACCACACTCCCCCTCGACAGGTACAGCAATGGAGGCCGAGGAGGTGGAGGATGTATCAACACCGGCGTGAGCACGCCGTGCAGAGCGCTGACGACGACGTCGTAGAGTCACTCGACTGGAACGACTGCTGGAAGACAAGTCATCGCAGGGTGGCGACGTGGTCACAGCAAAGTGGAGGATCGAAAGGATGGTGTCAGCCTGGGACTGGCTGGCAGGTGAAGCTGAAGGGACACCATTGGATGAAGAAGGAGGAGATGATGGATGAGATGTGGTCAAAGAGGCCGTCGACGAACGAGTAGTAGAAGCACGCTCAGTGACAACGAGGTCACAAAGCCGCTGCACCGTCTGCCGTAGGCCGCGGATCTCGGCGAATATGCTCGCCAGAGGTCCAGCTAGGGGATCTACCAACACCGGCAGATCCGTATGCTGTGGAGGACGCAGGCTCAAACGAGGCTGTAGCCAAGGTGGATGCCAGCCGGGAGGGCGCGTCCAACAGCGACGCCAACCATGACGTCCATCACCACAGTAGTAGCAGGCAAATGCGCAGGGCGCCTGCTCACACGTCCGTGCACTCATCTCGTGCGCTGGACAATGGATAAGTGTCAAGGGCACCTACTACCGGTGCTAAACACCAAGCCACGGGTGAGAATGAGGTCCGCAGGTACTATCACTCCTGGAGATCACGGCGTCCGGGTCAGCAAACGTGACCAGACGGGAAGAGCTGCACTACCATAGCACACCCGGAGACGAGAGTCTGACTAGCTGCGGCGACCAATGCTGCTGCCACGAATGGAGCAAAGACTGCTCCAAGACGAGAAGGGGTGGCGGCTGCAAGTGTGGCTGCTGCTTCAAGCGGTAGACGACCCAGCCCTCGGAGACGATAAGACTCGAATCCGTCGGCGATCCTACGGGGTGAAGTGCGCGCACCAGTCCACGGGCCCCAGGGAGACGCCGGTCCAGGACACGCCTCAAAGCGGAAATCGCCGCTGACAACACAATCCGTTGCCGGTGTAGAGGGTGAAACTGCAAGCGCTGCTGCAACCGCCGCTGATGCTGTAGTGGTTACTGCAAGTGCAGCAGTCGGTGAGATGACGGGCTACTCTATGGTCCCGTACGTTTGGTTGAAATCGTCTTTTCCTCCCCCCCCCTTTTTTTTATTATATTCTCCTTTTGCGCCCTCACCCTCCTTTTTTTTTCGATTGCTTTTTCTCCCCTTTTTTTCACTCTCTTTCACGCATACCCCTTTTCGGAGTGTTATTACTCGCCCCCCCTCTTTTTCTCGATTGCGCGGATGGTGGGCGAATGGATAAAACAAGGTGAGGACAGGGGGGGAGAGGTGTCCGGCTTGTCCGGCCCTCCTCCCGTGGACGCTCGCTTGCTCGCTCGCTCGCTCGCTCAGCAAGCGAGTGAGCGAGTGGGTGTGGGGGGAGGAGGGAGCCAGGGGGGGGGGTCCCATCCGCCCCTCTGACTCAGCCCCTCCGTCGGTCGGCCGACAAGGCCGACGGGGCCGAGGGGGGTCCGCAGGGTCCACGGGCCCCTCCGAAGGGCCCCTCGGAGGGTCTCGGCGGGGCCCTCCGAGGGCCCCTTGAGAAAGGAAGAAAGGAGCGAGAGGGGGGGTGCGGACGGGGTCGACAGGCCCCCTCAGAGCCCCCCCCCCCTCAGAGGAGGGCTGCGAGGCCCTCCTTGCAGCTGTAGCAGCAGATACAGCAGCAGGTGCAGCTGCTGCGGATGCTGCTACTGCTGCTGCTTCAGTTGTTGCTGTTGCTGTTGCTGCTACTGCTGCTGCTCTGTGCAGCAGCTGCTGCTACTGATTTCTGCTGCTGATCTGCTGCTGCCTTGTTTTTTTTTCTTTCTTCTTTCGCTTTGCACGCCGTTGCACGCTACTGCTGCTGCTGCTGCGGCTGCTGTTGCTGCTGCTGCTAAAGCTGCAACGGCTGCTACTGCTACTAAAGCTGCTGCGGCTGCTGTTGCTGCTTCTGCTACTGCTGCATCGCTGCTTGCTGCTGCACGCTGCTGCTTCTGCTCGCTGCTGCTGCTTGCTGCTGCCATGGCTGCAAGCTAGTGCTGCGTCGCTGCTGCTCGTGCACGCTGCTGCTGCCAATGCGTGCTGCTGCTGTTACTGCTGATGCTGATATTGCTGCTGCTTTGCGCGGCTCACCGCCCCTGTGGCGTTCATGTGCAGTCACTTCACGGTCCCTCACGCTGCTGCCGACGTGGCGCCACGTGGCGCGTTCTCTTAGCGTTCCGCCCACTGCTGCTACTTCTGCTGCTCACACGCCCCCCTGTGCTCTGATACGAAATTGGAAATAATTTTAGGGCATGCAGGCCCATGCACAAACGAACATGAGCTCTGTTTGTGAGTGCAATACAAGACGGCAAGAATTTGGCTAAGTCTGGAACGTTGAATATAAAGAACAAGGAGAGTTTACAAATGAGCCCCTAGCGGGCTTATATAGAGGTGCCGGCAGCTAACCGCACCGGGCCCCATCACCCCTGCTGAACCGAAATGACTCAACAGGGAGAACACATTGCATACACCACGAGAGCAACAAAGGTGGTCTCCTCGAGGCACCGGAACAGCTCGTCGAGTGCCCGGGTCTCGACCACCGAGAAAATATGAGCAGTGTCAAAACATCTCGGAATCAACGTCCACACATCACAAACAGCTTTCGGAACGTCGGAAGCCCCACAACAGCCATCGGGTCTCCTCGTCGCACCGGTACAGTCAACCGGGTGCGCGAGTCTCAACCCACCGAGAAAACTCTCCTGCCTCCTGACAAGCCCACATGGCTGTCGGAACACATCGACCGCGTCTCGCCAGCGCTGTCGTAGGTGCTAGAGAAGTCTCGGTGCAGTCCGGAGGCCCGTCGTGTCGTCACACCCTCCTCTGCCATATACCCCAAATGTGGGTATATCGGTAAACTAGCAGTGTCGGTCGTGACGGGTGGAAGCCACTCAAACCTACAGAGGTCATCGACATAGACAAGGATAGCCACAAATGGCTCAGATGGAGCAATGAGAACAAGTGCTAGGTCAACAGTGCTGCGCCAATAGCTTCTCTTTTTTGAAGTGGTTCAAATCTCCAGGTTCCAACACCATGGGGACTGCTTGAGGCCGTACAAGGCCTTTCGCAGTCGTTAGACCTTCTTTGTAATGTCTTTGAAACCAGGCGACCAAGTCATGTAAACTTCTTTGTGAAGACGTCCATGCAACATGAGTGATTTGTAACAAAGAGTGATGTGTGACAGGGATTTTTCTACATAAGGGAGGGATCTACAAAAAGAGTGGTTTGTGACAGGAGTGACCCGCAACAGGGAGTGACTTGCAATAGTGAGTTTGTGCAGCAGGGTGTAATTTGGAAGCGGGGGTGATTTGCGACATGGAGTAATTTGCATCAGTGAGTCATTTGAGACAGGAATTCATGTATAAGAGGGAGAGAATCACAACATGGTGTGATCTGCGACAAGCGGTGATTCGCAATTGGGGGTGATTTACAACACGCGGTGATTTGCGAGAGGGAATAATTTGTTCTAGGAGGTGATTTGAGACAGGGAGTAATTTGTGACAGGATGTGATTTGCAACACAAGCGATCTGGAACATGAGTGGCTTGCAACAAGGAGTGATGTTTGACATGGATTGACCAATAAGGGGGATTGATTTTCAAATAGAGTGATTTGCGACAGGGAGTAAGTCACAACATGGAGGGAAGTGCAAGAGAGATTGATTTGTGAGGGGGTGTAATTTAGAAGGGACAAAAAATCACGACAGGGGGTTGTTTACAAAGGGGGTTCATCTCTGAATGGGGATGTTTTCATCAGGGGAAGATTTGCACCAAGGAGTAATTTGCATTCCCTCACCATGTCCTGCAACTTCCGCATCTCCGGCGTTTTTTCTTCCACTTACCAATCCGAGTTTTACGGCTGACCCCATGCTCCTACATCTGTCCTTCCACCACTTTGTCACTTTTGTATCCATTCTATTGCTTCTCCCTGGTTCTTCTCACTGAAATTCTGTTTCTTTTCTTCTTCGGACATGGTACCAGCGCTTCAGGAAACATTACCTGGTGCCGCCTGACCACGTCCTCCCATTATCTCCAACATCACAACCTCCTGCTTGTCAACCTTGGGTTTCTCCGATGATGGCTCTCCAGCAGCTGGATGCATGATCCACTCTCTGATAAGAATTTCTTGTAGTATTCCATGCAAGATAAAGCTTTAAATTGCTCCATTTGGTTGCGTGGGAAGAAAGCTTGCCTCATCCACAGTTTGGATGTTGAAGAAGTGGAATATGATACCCGCCAGCAGTGGCAAGCTAAGTTTTAGCTAGCGATTGAATCTCGACTTTACCATGATCCAAATGCATCCACAGCAGAAAGGAAGGAAAGAATCATGTCTCCTCATGCAGGACAAACTTCCCCATGATTTCTTGGCCAGGGAAGGCGTTTCTACAGGTCGTCATTAAAACGCCTCCCATAGCCTAATGTCCAGGACATGGTGGGCGACTGCACCAGAAGTTACATCTATGGCCATCGCAAGGGCTCCACTGATCCGTTCTGGGTGTGCTTGGATGCAGAAAAAAATACTAGGTCCGTTGAAGTCTCAAACTATATGGATGCTCTGTAATTGCACTCAAATAAGTACATGTTTTTTAAGATCTTCGCGACCCCACTTTTCTCTGTGATCCCTCAGCTCCATTCCCTTTGCCATTGCCAGCTAGTTTTCATTTTACTACTTCTGGAAGTGTGGTACTTGAATTTCACCAAGGGTTCACTTGATAATGTGCATGCTAGTGGACCTATTTTTGTCCCAAGCTGAGATCTATTCCCCATGTGTGTAGTATACGCAGGGAAATACAAAATGTTCTATCTATTCATGAAACATCATGGAAATCTAAGAATGAGAATTCTTTCAAGAAGTGACTACCAATTGATGAAAGGTTAGGAAACCCATATGACATTCAGGTCCAAAGAAAAACATTCATCCACAAATCCGGAAATGTTTGGGCTCAGTATCAATTGATAACAAGCCCAATCAGACCTGAATAATCTATGAGCTGAATTTCCAGCAACTAAACAAAAGGGGCACCGATACTTGACATGGTTCATATGGCTTCAGGTACTAAGAGGTGGGGAAACATAGCCATGCATCACATTATTTGTATACATGTCACCTTGCAAGTCAGGGTTGTATGCATATTATTGCAAGGAAGAATACTCCTTCACACCACAAAAATTTGGGAAAAGTGTATGGATTATGCGTCCATTGTTTCTGAACAAGTAAGTTAAACTGGGTAATCTGGACATGATATGATGAAACTGCTCTCCAAAGCTCCATATAAGAAGGGAAACATGGAGAAGAAATCACATGACAATTACTCTCCAACAAAGGGGCACTGTAGATATAACTATATAAGGACATGTGCCATTTCCCGTACAAACGGGGAACAACCTGAGATGAAATGACCAATCTTCATATACACAGGGATGATATGATGAGATGAGCGCAGAACACTACGGACCATACCCACGGCTGCCATGGCTGTGGATAGTTGGCGGGCCTAGTACTCGGCATAGGCCTGCCCAAGTTCCATGCCATCTGTTCAGGGGTCACAGGAGTTGCAGCCCATGATGGCTGTTCATAGCCCCATTTGCTTTTTTATGCTACATAGCGGTCCCACTCCTCCTTCAATGCGACCCATCCCCGTTGAGCCTCCATGGTGTCCAGCATGGGAGTACCCCATCCATGATGTTCTGGGCCGTTCGGTCGTCCATCACTTTCCATGTTGCTCCAACCTCTTTTGAAGGGTCGATAGTAGCTGGATATTTAACGTGCGATGAATGGACTAGACTTGGATGGTGAAGCACTTTTAGTACGCAGCACATTGCTTGGTCACTTTGCGAAGTGGTACACTCAACCGGTTCAGAATACAAACTGTTGCATTGTCAAGGCCAAAGGTTGGAGTGCAAACCCTGTCCAAGCACTCGTTGTATGGGTCGGAATGTTAGACTGCGATGTTGTTTGGCAACAATGTACTTGCCCACGTCCATGTCATTCCATGTTCACTTCGACTTGGCAACTTTTGGGCAAAAGTCGAAGACGCCAAGTCGATTTAAGTCGACTTGGAGTCGACTCTGACTTTTACCATTAAGAGCACCCGGGGCCAGCGGGAGCCCAGCTTGGGTTGGCCTTTTGGTCCTGGAAAAAAAACCCAAGGACCAGCTCGGCGAGCCGGATCGACCCCGAGCAATTTCCGCGGGATATTCGACTTGCCGAATCTTGCCCTCCGCATCTTTTTGCACACCAGCACAGTCAGCATGAACCATGATGTATGCATGGTTGCCTGTCATCCAGCATCGATTGTCCAATCAGGATGAATCGTTGTGACAAACAGGAAAAGAATCCAGACTGGCTATGCGACCTGGAACATGCAAGCTCCATACACCAATCAAAGCTGGCCGTTTGAATCCATCAACGTGATTTCTTGCATGTTCACTTCGATGATGCAGGTACTCTGCATCTAGCCGCATGGACCACAACCTTCCACGCATGCAACTGAAGGAATATGTGCCAGTGGAGGCAGAGGTGCTAGAAGAATGAACCATATTCTTCCCTCAGGCATACAATTGAGGGAAGGGAACAGAGACCATGTGACTCAGCGTTGGTCCTAGTACCACACAGTAGTCTTGGATGTTTATTCGAGTGTTTCACTCGATTCAGTGACCGGCCATTGCCGGACTTGCACTTAGCCGTGTAGTCCACAATGGAATACACAGGAGGCTACCATGGCCAGAGAGCCAGCAGCATCGGCCGTTGCAGCAGTCCGTGGTGCCATAGCCAATGCCGCACCCGCTATACGCCAACTGCAAGGGGAGCTGCTGACGCGAGCACTGTCAAAGTACTTCAAACCTTGCCCCACTCCCAGTGGCTACCCGGGCTTCTTGTGTGGCGCTTGTGGCAAGAGCTTCTCCAGCGGCAGCGACCGCATGCGAGGCCACTACAGTGCAACCGTTGCCAACGTGGCAAAGTGTCGCGTTCCACCCGCTGGCACACGTGCCCTGCTAGGACTGCCGCCGGTTGCACCGCCCCGCGATGGTTTTCAAGGTGCTGATGCCAAGCTCTTCAGATGCGAGGGTGACTCATGGGGAACGAGAGACCACCCTGTGGACTGGGCGCAGCTCACCGCCGAACGACAGCGGCAGGCAGCACGGGAGGCTGCTGGTGTCGCAGAGGACGATGAAGGAGCAGAGGGGTTTACTGCGCCCTCTCCAGCTCACCAGCTTCTGTGCACTGGGCCAGCACCTTTGCTGGCATCCTTGAACAGCAGCCACCAGACGAGCATGCGGGAACACATCGGCAACCACCTCAACAAGGACTGCCAGAAGGCAGTCGTCAAGGTGATGTCTAAAGGTGCCCTCCCCATCTCCTTCTGCCGGGAGCGTGTGGTGCTGGAGCTGGTTGACAAGGCTCGTCTCACCAACCCTGCTTTCCGCATCCCATCCCGGTTCCCGAGAATCCTGCCTGACCTGGACAGAGAGCTTGCTGAAGGTGAAAAGCTGTTGCGTGATGGATGGGACATCTTCGGGGTGACTCTGAGTGTTGACGAGTGGTCAAACATCCAGATTCGGCCAATCGATTCTGCCATGGCCACGAATGCTGAGGGTACCGCGCATCTGTTCTCCCATGATGCCACGGGGCTTGTGTGTGATGCAAATCATGTGGCTGCTGTGATTGACCTGGCGATCCAGGAGGTGGGGGCAGAGAAGGTGGTGATGGTTATCACCGACAATGCCTCCACCAACACCAAGGCATGGACAACTCTGAGGGAGAAGTATCCGAGCATTTTTTTCACGGGTTGTGTGGCCCACAGCATTGACCTAGTGCTGAAGGACATTGCAATGACGGAATGGGGCAGAATTCTGGTGGGAAAATTTGAGAAGGTGGTGAATTTCATGAGGAACAAAGACATTCTCCGGTCATGGATGAAGAAGGAAAGTGGCGGGAAGGTTCTGTTGCCTGCATGTGCCACCCGCTTTGCATCATTGCATCATATGCTGAAGAGTATGTTGGTCATGCGGCCAACACTTGAGAAGATGGTGAACAGTAGCACGTGGACTGAAGTGGCCGATGGTCGTGATGTGGGATATCGCAGGAGAAAGAAGGAGGCCCACAAGCTGGTCCGGCAGGCTGTCTTTTGGCTGCAGGTGAAGGCACTCTACAATCTGATGACGCCACTGGTGGTGGCGTTATGCAAGGCGGACGCAGCAAGGGGCACGGCAGGCATCATCTACGAGGCACTTCTTGATGCCACAGAGCAGCTGCGTAGCCTAGGTGTGAACCGTGGCCGCCGCCGTGCAGCAGTGAACCCTGCATGGGTCAAGTACACCATGGCACGCTTGTCTGACAGGTGGACCAATCAGATGTGCTGTCCTGTTTTCGCTGCTGCATGCCGCATCCATCCACAACATTTTGGACACAAGTTTGATGCAGACGAGACGGCTGTGGAAGCCTGGAATCAGGTGGTCAATGCACTCGTGCCAGACGATGAGCAGGTGGCGCTGGATGATGAGCTGGAGGCGTTTTCTAACGGCCATGTGACGGTGGTGGAGGATCCAGCCCGGCAGCAGGATGTGGAAAGGGCCAAGGCAGCAGTGGCAAAGGTGGTGGCTGGTAAGGTGGCGGGATTCCGCTGGCATGCCCGCCATCTGACACGTCTTCCCACACTCTTTAAGCTGGCAATGCGGCTGCTGGCGCAGCCGTGCACGTCATCAGAGTGTGAGCGAGCCTTCAGTAAGAACCAGCTCATCCAGACTGCTCGCCGAAACAGGCTCAAGACATCAACTTTGGAGCTTCTGGTCCGAGTGAACGTGAGGCTCACCCGCCTGTATGGGAAGGTGAAGGGAAGGAAGCTGACAGCCGAGCTGAAGCATTTTGTTGATGACAATCCTGCTGACAGTGGGAGTGAGGTGGATGGGGAGGTAGAAGAGGGAGATGTAGGACCTGACTGGGACCCAGACATTGCTGACACTGAGGTGGAGGGGCAGGATCCTGTGGCGGTTCTAACAGCAACAGGTGCAGGCAATGAGGCAACTGGAAAGGAGGGTGGAGCAGATGATGATGTGGATGAGGAGGACGATGATGACGATGAGGACAAGGACTTGGAGGCAGGAATGGAGTCGGAGGGTAGTGAAGACGAGGGAGCAGAAGAGGAGGAGGTGAGTGAAGAAGATGGCGAGAAAGAGCCGGATGTTGAGGAGGTGAGCAGGGTTCTGCGCCAGGGAGTTAGGAAGAGGAACGAGCTGGAGGTACTACTGCAGGATGGAAGTGAAGCACCAGCATCAACTTTGACACATGCCAAACGCAACTCCACCTCAGCCACTAAGGGTCGTGCAGCAACACCAGCAGCTACACGCCCATCAGCAAGTGCTACAGGTTCCCATGCACCCGGCACTAACTCTGCAGCTTCTCCTCCTCGTCCAAAGAGGAACTGTGCCTGTAGTGGCTAGAGGAGTTATTTCCATTTTCTCTGTAGTGCAGCTGTTTTATTTCGTAGCATTGGATGGCCATAATAAGGTGATGGTTTTCTTTCCATGGAATTGGTCAACTTCCACTAGCACACTGTTTCCTTCTCTACTGTCCAATCAAACTTGCATCGTCCTGTTTTGGTTTCACCTTTCAAAGTTGCATGAAAGCATGTGGAAGTGCTAGACTGACCAGAATAGTGTGCTAAGTACATGACTGGTGGTAAAAATGGCATCATGGCATCATAGAATGAGACTTAAAAAAAAACACAAGACTCAACATGTGTTTGTTTTCAATTATTGAGCGTCACGTGTCAAGTCGCATTGTGAGTGGTCGAATCGAGAGCTCCGCCGAGGAATCGTTGGGCTTTGATGATCAACGGCGAAGATGGATGCAAACAGGAGGTTTTCTCTGTACAATGTAGTACGTGAATGAGTAGTTTTGGGTGTCTAAACACAAATGACTTCCGACTTAGCATAGAAATCACCGACTTCCGACTTTCGACTTCCGACTTGGACGTCAACTTTGAGTTGGGGAAGTGAACATGGATGTCATTCCAGGCAAAAGGGTTGATGCGCTTGAGTGGACATTCTTCTACCGTACAGTGCAGGCGCCACCACTTACTCCGACAGACCATGGTCCCCTACACCCCTCCTCCGGCTTCAAGAGTTCTCATTGGGCCATTGTCCACTTTCGGCACTGATTGCCGATGTGGATCAGTCTGATCTGGTGGAGGAGATCAACCCAGCTCCATCATACAATGTTAATGACATGTACTAGAAACAGTGGATTTGCAACAAAAAGCACAACATGAAAACCTTATAAGCACACTGACATATCACTGAGACATTGTGCTGCAGTTACAAGGCTCCGTTCCCTTCGTCAAATGGTAACGTGCTGTTAAGATGATGACGTTCACAAAAGCCTACACTGATTTTGACATCCCTAAACCCTAAGCCTCCACTTTTCATGCAAACAATAAGGACGATGTAGCGATGAATCTAAAAATGGGGGCCACCTGGAAAATGACTGAAAAATGGGACGGTCTAGCGATGGGCCATCCCAGGGGGGCGACGAAGGGATAATCCTAGAAATGGGGGATTCTTGAAATTGGTCGGCCGAAAGTGGGGCCGACTTGGAGGTTAGCCACCCCAGGAGACCCATGATGATTTGCATCATTTTGTCTGTGACAGGTTGTGCATTCACCTTGTGGTTGAGACCTGGGTAACAGTGGTTTGTAGGAGTACCTCGAGAGACCCTGTATTGACTGATCAAGTCTTTGCTGACTTTTGGTGTATTTTTCATGCCGCCGAGACCTGGTGATATGTTCTGGTGTCTTGGGAGGCCTAACTTGCCTAGATTGGCCTCCTAGTGGTGCTAAAAAATCACTGTAGAGTCTGGATTTTTGTGATGTGAGACATCCCGTCTGTTTGTGCAGCTTACTGTGACCACTTGACCTTGTCCATGCCCCTGCAGATCCTTGATGCAGACCCAGCTGGCGCCAGAGCACCGACGCGTGGTGACTCCACCCACCAACAGCTGCCAGACAGTTGCCACTATGTCCCGAATGCTTGCTGGGGTGCTCTGCAGGTTTTTTGTGGTTGCTAGAGTTTTCTCAGTGCACTGGCTCTCGAGCCCGATTTGCATGTTTTGTATTGTCTGTCTGCTGATCGATGCTATACTTTTGTGTGTGACCAGTAGTAGCATCCCGCTCAAGATTCTGCATCTTTAGGTTGAGACAGTGTTACGTTTGGATGCCTGTGCGTGGAGTTAAAGCCAAAACAGTGGTTTTGGACCGGTTCTAGGACAAACTAATACTATCGCGTGCGTCACCCGCATTGCGCTGAGGCAGGTATTCACGTTGTGTAATTGTCAGTTGTCAACTCTCTCTATCTTGGCATTACTAAACTACTGGAGCGTACGAGGCTTTGCACGTCTCCCTATCCAAACTCTTGTTCTTTCTTGCACCTGAATGCTTGCTAGTGCGCCAGCTGACTAGACAGTGTCGCCACATCAGCAGCAACAAGGCTAGGAAGCTTCCTAGCAGATTCTTATGCATATGTTTCAACTACAATGCTTGTTTTCTTGTCAGTCGAGACCCGGGCACACGGTGGACTGTTCTAATGTCTCTATTGTTTGGTTTTACATTCCGTGACCTCTGTTTTTCACGTTTGTGCTTTTTGGTCCTACGACAATGACAGGGCCTGGCGGGCTACCCGCTTGTCACCAGTACATAGGCTGTGAGTAAGGCTCATTGTATTCTCTCCCTTGTGTTTTAGTATAAATGTTCATGACTTAGCCAAATTTTGCTGCAATTCTTCCACTCACCACATGCGCTCGTGTGTCTTCTAGTATGGGAATGCATGCCCCAAACCAATTATCTCAAGAGGTTAGTCGAACAATTTTCCTCACGTTAGATCATCTTGTTGGAGGGGGAAAAGGGATTTTTTTTCTGAACCATCCTAAAGAAAGGGTCGGAGGGGGTCACATTTTTACTCCTCCCTATGAGGATGATTTTTTTTTTTGCCGCTGCCATAGTGGTGGCCTCGGTTTCCTTGAACAATTGATACATGTTGTTTTCATCCAGAAAATCATGTTCCCTTGGTGCATGTTTGCATATGTCTATGTGCATGTGTATGTGTGTGTGTGTGTGTGTGTGTGTGTGTGTGTGTG
>SZWC01003349.1:63110-108181 GCA_023375785.1 Penium margaritaceum | reverse complement strand
AGATAGAGAGAGAGAGAGAGAGAGAGAGAGAGAGAGAGAGAGAGAGAGAGTATGTGCGTGCGTGCGTGCGTGTGTGAGTGCGTGCGTGCGTGTAGCGGGAGGGCTAGTTTGGCCCTCCCCACCCTCGCGACAAGCGAGGGCTGCTTGGCGGCCAGCCCTCACTGGCTGGTGGCCAGCCACGCGCTCGCCGCCGGCCAGCTGGCAGCTGGCCAGCTGTGTGGCCGGCCACCAAGAAACATTGAAGTCGCAAATTAGCGCGACATCAAAAGATTTCTCAGTAGAACTTGTGCAAACTCACAAGTCTGATGTATAAGCCCCTTGTTCGAGTCCCAGAACAAGGGAGTGAGGTTTTGAAATTGAGATGGACCTTTGGAGACTCGAAACATTTGAGTCTCCATGCTCAGGGTCCTTGATGACGATTCCTCCTCAGTACTTTGAGAGGGAGAAATCCTCGTGCGGTCTGAGATTGCCATTCTGCAATCTCCGACAACGACGTTGAGCAGGAGCTAGAGCTATGACTGGTTGTAGTGGTTTTAAGAGCAAGACGACCCTTGCGACCAAGTTTGCGATGGTTCCGGCGGGTATAAGAGATGTAAAATTCCGCGAGCAAATGCAGTAGTAGGAGAAATGCTAGTGAGGGGTACGGGCATAGAACTTGCTTGTTTTTAGCGCCATAACTTGCATTAGAAAGCTTCTGAAGAGCTCTAGTTTTTTTTTTTTTCTGCCAGCTCCTCTAGGCTTCGTCCAGTCGCCAGGGGACTAGGTGGATTTCTTTTAAATGGGGTGGGGAGCAACCACCCCCAAAAACCACCAATTTGTCCTCATCCTCAAGGTTTCCTCTCCTCCCTTTCAACCAAAAATTGTGGCCGTGCCGTTGCCCAAGACCAGGGACTCTCATGGCCTGAGAGAAAGAGAAAAAAGATGAAGACGACACTTCAAGAGTTTTTGCAGGCCGCCCCATTGCTGTGGAGCACAAAGAGGGCACCTTCAAAGAAGCGCAAGATGCTCAAATAGAATGAAAGGAGAGGCCACGTAATACCAATAGACAAGAAGAAGAAGAAGTGTCAGAAAAGAAGAGTGGAAAAAGAGAGTGTGGGGGACTGCAAAATGTTGGTTAGAGTTGGACCCCCTCCTCTTCACCTTTTTTTTAGCGTTGCTCAAAGTCTTTTAGTCTGTGATCTTGTTCTTGCTTCACAATTGTATGCATTCTTAGCTTTCCTAGAGTTGTTTTTCATAGCTTAGGGTTTTGGTTAGAATCCACGTCATTGTGCAGACCGCGGCGGCGTTGAAAAACAGTATTTTTCTGCCACGTGATTGTGCTCAAAAGATAGACATAAAAATTCTAATTGTCTCACGATCGTGAGAGCAATTTGATTTTGGGAGGCAACACTTCCCCGAGGTCATGGGGTGAACCTCACAAACCTTCTTTGTGTGTCAATTGCACAAGGGGCGTAATGGTAAGTGCCAAACCGTCCATGACCAACAAGGGCAAAGTGATAATGGCCTCACCACACGCCCTCAGCGGACTCCAAGTTTTGGGAGTCCCCAGCAAGGACAGTAGCCAAACCAAAGGCAACCGTACCACCAAAGGCAACCCTTGCTACACTTGGTAACATGGAGAAGCGTAAGAAAGCCCATAAAGTGCTGGACGAGCACGTCAACGTGCAAGTGGACCTACCCCACACGACGGATGATGCGCTTGAGGACGACCACCCAGGTGTGGACCCTAACAAAGAGCACGACACCGACAATGGTGAGGGCGACAAGTCGCGATCTTCCCCATCATCATGTGGAAAACTCAAGCCAATCACTTGAGAAGGGCAAGATGCTCACCGGATCACCTGAAGCTGGCGGTAATACAAAAGCTGCCAAAAGCAATAAAGGGGTTAAAAGTGACCACGTAGAAAGTTCCCACGAGAATGAGGCGGATGATGTTGTCACGAAGGCAATTCACAAAAACCGCCAGAGGCTTTCTGAGTTGGCTGCTGAGACGGTGGGCCGACTCAAGATCACCACCAACGGTAGAGGTGCGGCACCACTTTCAGGAGTGGGGATGGACCCCCTTTTTTACGATGTGGCCGCGATGGGGCAGACCATTGTCCACTCAAGCTTCGTCGCTGATAGCCTTCTCTAGAAGGTGGGAATCCTCGAAAGTATGTACGTGAATTGTACCTTTATGCATTGGGTAAAGGTGCACGGACAGCGTAAGACTCTCGAGAGTATCGTCAATGCTACGCCGACATTAAAGCTCAAGTTGGCATTTGCCAACCTACCAACAAATTCCGTGGGAGGCCTTTTGCATGATCATGCATAAGAATTGCACCTTGTGTAAGGAGGCACAACGCGCCTTCCACAAGATCAAGGACTTCAGACAACTGGGTTGCTCAGTGAACTTGCGAGTGGAAGGGCAACCTTCCAGCCAAAAAGGGCTAGTGGGTACAGGGCCCCCAACAATTGTCGTAGCCACACCAATGACAAGATGTAGATGATGCGTGAGCGTTACAACGTAGCCTTCCACAAAGGGCTCTACCACAACTACATACAAATTTTGTACCCACTAGCCCTTTTTGGCTGGAGAGACTTCAGACTGCTGGGTTGCTCAATGCCCCTCCACAAGATCAAGGACTTCAGACAACTGGCAAGTTCACCGTACTCGTGGAGGAAGCCAAAAGCTTCACCAAGGGCGGTAAGACCCACACCTTCAAGTATTCATGGTACATGATGCTCCAGTACCAACGTATGATTTGGCCAACGAGAAGTTCAAAGACAAGACCACCACGATAACAACTGGCCAAGCTTGGACAAGGTGGAGGGCCTTGCGCGACTACATGAGCGAAGTGTATTCAGTGAACCCCAAGCAGTAATCTGATGTACGGCCAAACGTGCATGCCCAGCAAGGCCTCGACATGCGCATGGAGGGTGTAAGGGTTGTTGGGTTTGCTGGATAGTGAGGCAGGGCCAAGGGAAAGCAACCTACAAACCCTCCAGCCAAAAAGGGCTAGTGGGTACAAGGCCCCCAACAAAAGTCATAGCCATAACAATGACAAGGTGTAGGCAATGCGTGAGCGTTGTAACGTAGCCTTCGGCAAAGGGCTCTGCCACAACTGCATGCAACTTGGCCACTTTAGGACCCAAGACCTGAGGGTGCTGGCGGCGGGCAAGAGGTCACAGCATTGGTCGCAGCTATAGAACCTAGTGGAGATGGTGAAGTAGGAGGCCGCAGATAGGTTCGTGGATAGGGCCGCGGTCGCCGCACTGGGCCCGGCCGTGGTAACGGACAGGGCCGTGGGGTGGGTTTTCTCCACCCCTTAGCAACGTTAGTGGGGACCGCTCAGGGGAAAAACCTGATCACAAGTGTGGATTCATGTTTTCAAATGACGATGTTCAACAATTAGAGTTTTTGACGAGTTCCAATTTCTTTGTTGTTTTGTGTTTGTTTGTTGAGCCCAAATGTACAATTACTAACCAGCATTGCCCACCAAACCTTGTATATGCGGACAAGATGCATGATCATACATGCTTTCTAGTGGCTCCAATGACTAGTGTGTCAGAGTTTTGTAACGCCGTAGTTGCAGCAAACACCCAAAAAGGTTATGAGTTCAATCACGTTGGCTGTACCATTGGTGAACGATTTTGACCCAATCAAATTTAAACACTGGAAGGTACTCTCCGAATTTGCATGTGTCCACAACATGTGGACTTGAGTACGTGAATCATGGGAGGTACAACATCCACCGTATGGATTTGATGTTAATGACAAACTTTGCTTGTCATCGTCGAGCCTGTTCACTCAGAAGAGTGGAGGTAACATGACGATGTAGTTCAAAGGACAACTGACTGTTGTTTCTGTTAACGTACTAACTAACACTTGAGGTGATGTCTCCTTTGTTAACCTTGGCTTTACCCAACAAGTAGGCTTGTAGTTTTCGCCATTGAGTGGCGCAATTGTCGTCGGTGACAGCCTTACGGTCCCCGTGATCAGTACCTATAAAGCAAAAGTTGGTATTGAAGGTTACACACACGTTGGAGATACTCAACCTTCCTGACCCATTTTACGTGGTTCTAGGCCATCCCTTGCTCCGTGACAACAAGGCTTTGATGTGATTTCAATCAAAGCACTTGATCATTTGGAAGGGACACCGTCGCTTTACGTCGATCCCAAGTTCAAAATTTTGGTGAACCAACTAAAAGTCCATGCCAGCTTGTGAGCGATGTAGGTCAAGAGACAAATTCGTTAAAGGTGTCGATATCTCTTGGCTTGGCTAGGGAAGTGACCCACAGGCCGGGCTTCCATCAGAATGATACATGGACCACACAATTCCTCAACAACCGGAGTCGACTCCTTCGTTCAAACCAATGTACTTCCTCAGCCCGGCAGAGAGGCGAGAGGCCAACACCAAATGAAAGAACACCTTGCAAAAGGGTGATTGAATCAAGAAGCTTGCCGTACGGTGCGCCCATCCCTTTTTTTAACAAAAAGGATGGTGGTTTACGCCTATGCATGGACTACCCGGCATTTAACAAGCTAATGGTGAAACATTGATTCCCCTTAGCGTGGATCGAGGACCTATTTGACCAAATCCATGGGGAAAAAATGTTTTCGACTTTCGATTTGTCTCAAGGGTACCACCAAACATGCACTACGGAGGATAATGTCCCCAAAACCGCACTTTTAATGGGATGGGAGGATAATGTACATGGGACCCTATTAGTTCAGAGATCTATGTTTCGGGCATATATGACCAATCACCTCACCCCTGAAACTGTGAATTGACAAGTGTATTGGGGAGTGTACACATCAGTGAACATGGTCTTCTAACAATAACTGATACATAGTATATACTTCCCTCATAACTAAAAACTTGTACAATGAATGTCTATCTGGGCTCTAGTTGCATGAATCTATGTTGATGTTTTAATAAAGATGTTTGCATATAGGAATACATTTTTTAATACACCAGTTATGGAGTGGATGAATTTATGGTGATTAACCATAACTCGTTTCGGGCTGACAAACACCTGGCAAAATTTCAAGGAGAAATGAACAAAACGTTTTCCAAGCAATTCGGCTAGTTTGCTTTGGTTTACCTGAAAAACATCCTGGTTTACTCTGAATCTATGGATGAGCACATGAGCATATGCGCAAGGTCCTCATGATCCTTCGGGAGCAGAAGTTCTATGGAAATGTGAGGAAGTGTAAGTTTACACAGGATGTGTTCGAATACCTTGGACACATAGTTGGCGAGGATAGTATCCCTGTCGACCCACAAAAGGTCCATGCTGTCGTGGACTGGCCATGCCCAGAAAATATTGGAAGAATTCGGTCTTTCCTTGACCTTGCAAACTATTTCTACTGGTTTATGCAAGGGTATTAGACCCTGGAAGTACCACTAACCAGGCTCACACAAAATTGAGGTGCATTGAGATTGGACTACTAACTACAAAATTACCTTTCTCAAAGTCAAAGAGCTTCTATCCATAGTGACCGTCCTAGGTCTTCCCGAACCCTGGCAAGCGTGGGAGGTGCGATGTGAGGAATTGGATTAGTCTTCATGCAAAATAGTCACTCAGTTGCGTATGAGAGCCGAAAGCTCATCCCTGCGGAAACGCGGTTCACGACTGGAGATCAAAAACTCCTTGCGGTAGTACATGCTTTCAAAATGTGGCGTTGCTATCTCAAGGGTACTGAAGGGGGTGTGATGGTCGTGACCGTTGGTTTTTTTGCAAACGAAACCAAACATGTCAATACAACATGCGCGTTGGAGCTAATACATGAGCTAATTCCCTTTTACATGGGAGTATCGGCCAGGAAGCACCAATGTGGCCAATCCACTAAGCCGACAGCCTATTGAAGCTAAAGAAACCACCGAGGTCGGTGAGTGTTTTGCGGCCATTACCACAGCAACAGTACAAATAGGAGATCACCATTGCACCTCTGCGGCAACCACCTGAAGAGATGGTCTACTACAGCGGTTTTGTAAACAGGATCGAGGTAGGATACGATGTTGATTTTTCATTTCAAGACTCTCAAAATCTATTCAAATACAGATTGGTGGAGGCAGCAGGAATCTCTTGGCACGGAGAACAGTTTGTTGTGCCAGATTCCAAAGACCTTCGAGCAAAGATTATCTCCCAGTTCCACGACCCGTCGGTTGCAGGTCATTTGGGACCTCAAAAGACTAGACAAGCACTCTCGAACCAATACTGGTAGCCAGGATGGAGTGTCAATATTTTTAAGCATTGCATGACATGCGACCCATGTCTTCAGAATAAGCCTAGTAACAAAAGGCTGCTAATCTCCTCCAACAGCTTCCCATCCCTCAAACTCCATGGGAGTACGTCAGCATGGACTCATTACTGGTCTTCTAGATACGGCCAGTAGCCACGATGCACCGTTAGTGGTTGTAGATCTTCTCACAAGGATGAGAGACTTCATTCCTACAACTACTCATGTGAACGCACAGGAGACCGCTCGTCTCTTCGTTGAAGGTGTTGTAAGGTACAATGACTTGCCATTGAGCATTATCTCTCATCAAGATAGAAACTTTGCTCGCACGTTCTGGCAAAAGATGCACCAGCACTTCGACAGCAAATTGTATATATTGGCCGCGTTTCACCCTCAAACTGACAGACATATAAAGTGCATGAATCGCACTATGGAGCATATGCTCCGCATGTACGTGGACTGTGTCATGAATGACCAGGAATAATTCTTACCAGCACCAGAGTTTGTGGTGAATAGCTCGGAGAACAAACTTACACATTTCACACCGTTTGTGTTGAATAGTGGTTGGTATCTAGTGGTACCCTCTTAATTCATAAAGAGCGGGAGTATAGGAGGACAGGCTCCTTCTGCTTAAGCCTTTATCGAGAACATAATCCTTGTTATAGGAGGCAAATGATCACTTTCAAGCTACTCACCAATGACAGAAGGCACATGCCGACAAACGTCACCATGGATCTTGTTGGACATCAGTGACAAAGTGCTACTTAGCATTAAGAATCTTCGGCTAAAGTCGCGATGGGTGCGGAAACATCTACCAAAGTGGATTGCGTTGTTTCACATCGTTACACGTATTGGACCAGTGGCATACCGATTGCTCCTTTTGCCACGTATGAAGATACATGACGTGTTTCATGTGAGCCTGCGGGCTCCATACAAGGCATAGAGAGCCATTTAGACACCACCGGCAGTCCTTGGTGTCGATGGACAATACGAGATTCTTTGTCTACCCCAGCACCGAGAGCGTATACTCCGGTTGCGGGTGTGAGGGAACACCTTGTTCATTGGGTCGGGTATGGACCTGAACATAACTCATAGGAGCCCGAATCTCAGTTGCCCACAGAAGTGGTCAACAATTGCTGGAGCGAGCTAAAAGCTTGCAAAAATCGACGCGTGGAAGGGGGGACCACCTTAATGCAAAAAAGTGAAGAAAATTCCTGTAGGGTGGCATTCATGGATTGCGACCATAGGAGGTCGGAGACGCCCAACATTGTTGTTGCACGGACGCTCCAGCCAGAAGGGGAGAGGTCGCTAGCCATGCTCACCGACAAGTTGAAACTTAGGTCTAAGTTACTTGCGCATGCTCATGTCTTAGCGAGTGACTAGAGAAAACCTAATTTTCACTTTGTGTATGCTTCACACCCTAAAACTATTACCTGTTGTTCATGAACTGGGACGGTTCATGATAAGTGGAAACATATGTAGCGTGAGGGCTGATTCATCCCTCCCTGCCCCCGCAATGAGCAAGGGCTGGCTGGTGGCCAGCTAGCAGCCGGCCAGCAAGGGCTGGCTGGATGGCCGGCAACTGGTCAGGTACCCGGTCGGCCACCCGCCCGCCAGCCCCAGCAGCCTATCAATGTGGGGGCTCGATCGGCAGCCGAGGGGCCACCAAGCCTCGCGAGCAAGGCTGGTGGCCCTGCACCCTCACCCTTTCCCCCTCCTCCTCACCGGTTGAGGTGGGATTGAGAAGATGCGTAGAAGCTTCCTAGCGACACAGCCACTGATTGCGCGTCAGTGCCCCGTCAGATGGTGACAAGAGTCACAGGTCGTACACACGACTGTAAGGGTCTGGCTAGGAGACACAAGTCAGAGTGTCGTAATGATTCAATAGCATTTGCAAAGAGAAATGAAAAATCACAGGTCCATGGTGTAAGTACCTGCAGTGACGCACGGTGGGTGTCGCACGCGGAAGCACAAGGTCTGTCCTAAAACCGGCTCAAAACCACTGTTTTGGCCGTAACTCCGCGTAGTCATGTCAGAACGCTACGCCATCTAAACCTAGACGTGCAAAAACACAAGCTAGATGCTACAACTGGTCACATGCATGTATCCAGCATTAAAAGGTGGACACACAATGCAAAAACCTTCAAATCGGCCCATGGCCAGTCCATTGATAAACTCCTACGTGCTACCAAAAAACTGCAAGAGGTCCCTGGCAGGGTCCAGAGCTCCAGGACGGATTTTGTTCTCCTCCAAGCTGGTAGTCTACCACCAAACGATGCACCGGTACCACCTGGGTCCGTATCAAGGATCTGCATGGGCTTGGACACGGCCGAGTGGTCACAGTAAACTGTACACGTCGACAGGAACGTCACAAATCACAACACTCCCCCATTACCTGATGGTACGCATGTCCATACACGTGTAGCACTGAAACGAGTACAAAACCAAGTGCAGATATAGTAGTGATATAGACACAGACACACCCCACACTCAACCAATCTACGGCAAGGGGCGTAGCCCAAAAAAATGAGTGGCCACCAGAAAATTTTGCGTGCTAGTGCCTTCGTAAAGAAGTCAGCACGCTGCATGTCACTGCCAACCCATATGATGAAGATCATGTGTCGCTCCACCAGATCACATACAAAGTGATGCTCAACTGCAATGTGCTTCATGGGAGCGTGAAAGACACCAGAGTTCTCTGTAATGGCAAGGGCACTCTGGTTATCGCAACGAAGTACAATGGGGGATACTGACTGGCCCTGCTCAAGGAACAGGCGGAGTAGCCATAGTACCTCAGCAGCCCCTACACCCAGAGAAACATACTCTGCCTTCAACAAGCTGCGTGCAGTGTAGCCCTGCTTTTTGCTACGCCAGGACACAGCAGTACCGCCAAGGGGGAACACGTAACCAGTGCGACTCCGTCCATCTAGACTCCAAGCCTAGACGCTGTTGGTGTAGCCATCAAGAACCACCAAACATTACTGGCGAAAGTATCATCCGAGGTACGGTGTGGAGACCACATACCGCACCACTCACACAGTCGCATGAACGGATCTATCATTTGGAGGTTGCAAAAAACATGCAAGGAGGATGACGGCGAAGGCGATGTCGGTGCGTGTGGTAGTGGCCAGGTACATGAGAGATCTGATGAGACGGAGGTACAAGGTCATATCTACTGTCTCTCCCACCTGTGTGGGATTGTCGACTTTTAGGGTATCCTGCCCGTCAGGTGTAAGAGGCATGGAGGCCGTGGGCACTGTGCAAAGGAGGTCACTAAAGCGCTCCCCCACGATGCGTGTGTATCAGGCCTGATGCACCAGTAGTGTCTGACGTCTTTGGTCTCGCACGATCTCCATGCCAAGAAACACCGCTTTAGGACAAAGGTCCTTCATCCTAGAGGAAATCTAGAGGACCGCCTTCGCCTCCTTCACGCCCTCTATGGAAGGAGACGTGATGAGAAATTTGTTCATATAGACCATGATGGCGGTGAACCGCTCAGGCGTCCATCCAAGAAAGAGCGAGCAATCTACCTCGCTCTCCACATATCCCGCACTAGTTAGGATGCCAGTGATCTCTTGGTTCCAACGCCGAGGAGACTGCTTGAGGTCGTAGAAGGACTTGGGTAAGCGCCACACCTTGTCACCATCCTCAAAGCCTGGTGGCTGAGCCACCTAAATCTCATCATCCAAAGAGTTGTGGAGAAACATATTTTTCACATCCATCTGGTGTAGTTCCCGAACATGCTTAGCAACTATATCAAACAGAGTGTGAGCTGAGGTCATGCAGCCGAAAGGGGCAAACGTTTCAGCGTAATTGATGCCCTCGATCTAAGAGTACCCTTTGACCACCAAGCAAGCCTTGTGGAGTTCTAGTGAGCCATCTACCTTCACTTTCTTGCAAAAGACCAGCTTGACCGAAATAGCCTTCCTCCCAAGTGGAAGATCAACTAGCTTGTAAACTCCGTGCTCTTGAGTGGCACAAAGCTCATCCTCACAAGAAGCACACCAGGTTTCAGTGTCTTGTGATAAGAGAACTTCCCTCAGTTTCCTCGGATCAGGCGCCATAGAGGGAGACCTCTGAGTGGAAAATGCACACGCCAGGTCTGACAACCACAATGTCAGCTATTGTATCACAAGCGATATGAAAGTCGCGAGCAACAAGATCGTGCCCTACGGGGCACGCTGGATGTACCTCCATGTGCTCAGTGAGGACAATCAGGCGTAGGGCCTTTCTTCCTAGATCATCAGTTGCGATACTGCGAGTGGAGCACCAGGGTGCAAAACCTGACACTCGTTCGACTCCAAAGTCCAATGGTCGAAGATGACCGCCGGGCCCACATGAGCAACCTGGGCTCAAGGGGCTCACCTCAAGCACTGGGACAGGCATGACCACAGCTGGTGAGGGCTGAGGCAAAGGAGCAAGTGATGTTGTGCGAGGAGATGCATGTGTGGGAGACACGAGACTGGGTGTGACAGTAGGAGCAGGTGAGGCAGGACCACAAATAGAGGCCGGAGTGTTGGCAGACACAGGTACAGGATCATGGGCACCTGTGGAGTGCAAGAGAACAGGGGTAGAAGCCCGCTGTGCTGGAGAGGTCTCTGGGCTGACAGCGATGATCGCTAAGGCTGCACACGGATCCTTAGATCCGTGGTAACTACCCAAAAATCTGGATCCTGATCTGGATCCATGGATCTGGATCCAGGACCTTGGATCCGGTCTATATCCCAGGATCCGGAAGCGGATCCTTCTGGGGGGAAAGGGGGGCTGAGAAAACTCAGCAAGAGGTCCCGTTCATGTCTTTTGTACAATAATTGTGTGGCTTGTTTGAATTCAAATGGTCAAGATGTTTGCCTCGGTTTGAGCGAGGCAAAGTTCAACCGCCACGTCGAACAAACGTGTTGACTTTCTCAGATGAAACATGGTTCTCTTTTCCTGTGGTTAGTCAACACAGCTTTCTTGGTACCGAGCCTTAGGTTCTTAGAGGTTGGGTGCCAAGCCAGTGTCATGCGGACAGAAGAGCACCAATTGGAGCCATCCTGTTGCATGACATGGATTTAGTAACCGTCACATGCAAGTACACTGTTTTGTCTTCCAACATTCATTTGACGTTTGAACAGTCGAACAATTGTTCCGTTGCTCAAACTTCAAATGAGTGAACAGAGATGTACGTCATAATGGTGTTACATGGATATGGTAGAAGCGAATGCGACATCAGCATCCAACCCTATGCGACAATTGGTTGCCATGAAATGCAGCACTGAGAGGTGACTCCAGTACTCACACAAAAAGGTGCGAAGTGACCGGAGCCGAAACTGACCCCCCTTTTTTCTCCCAATTCTGCAACTTAAGGTACATTCATTGATCAGCTCTCCAAAATAGGGATTCTTGGATCCAGCAGCCGGATCCACGGATCTGGATCGAGGATCCGAAACCCGGATCCAGATCTAGGTGCAGGATCCGTCTCATGGATCCGGATCCTTCCCAAGCTTTGTGGATAGGATCCGTCTGCAGCCTTAATGATCGTTGGATCATCAAGAGCCAAAGACCGAGAAGTGGAGGGGGCTCGAACGGACACATTTTCCGGGCGAGAGGTGCTCGCTAGCTCACAGTCCCCCATCCTTCGAGAAGCCTCACACGTAGGAACATGCGTGAAAGACAGCAACGTGATTGAGATCAGATCGTAGTAGGTGAGGTACTCAAAGAAAAGCGTGTCGTGGGACTCAATGATGCGATGTCGAGCGGGGAACGAAAAACGCCAGGCCTTCGACCGCGGGGAGATGTCTACGAAGGCAGACAAGCGACTCCGCGGCGAGACCTTGGACCCCTACTAGTCCTCGCTGCACCACACTGAAGCCAAGGATCCCCAGCCACGAGCGAGTTGCAGGTCAACACTGTGGCCAAGCCAAAGCTCGTACGATGTAAGGTGGTCCAGAAGGGGACCACGCGGGAGGCGGTTCCACACCCACGTCATTTAGGTGAATCATTCGAAGGCAAAGGACTCTGAGAAACCGAACTCAAACCTCATAGTACGAAACACATCCTCCATGGTGCGGTTCCCGCGTTCAGAGACAATGTTCTGCTAAGGAGTAGCAGGAGCTGAGACCTGGTGAAAAACCCCGTGCTCGGCGAAGAAACTGTCCATCTCACCAAGAAACATGTCGCCGCGATCTGAATGGAAAGTATGCAGCGTATGGCGAGACTGACGCTCAGCCATCACTAGCTAGAGGTGAATCGCAAGAGCGACATTGCTGTTCTGGCGCAGGCTGTAGAACCACCACATCCGGGTGAACTCATCAGTCAAGGTCAGGATGTATCTGCCCCGATCAGACAGAAACTCAACAGGAAGAGGACCAAGAAGGTCCGAATGGACCAACTCGAGAGGGCAAAGTGCGCGAGAACGGAAGTCAGGGTAGGTACAACGATGCATCTTACCCTGAGCGTAGAATAGACAGTTGGTCTTGGGCAGCTTCTTGAAAGAAGCCGCATCAAGACCGAGTGCAGGCTGTGTCCGAATGAGCTTTGATACAGTGTCGGATCCCACATGACACAGGCGAAGATGCAACAATCGTTGGTGCTCAGCAGAGAGAACGCCAGTGACAAACACTCGAGCAGGAGGAGAGGGGGAGCAAGAAAGAGGAGGAGAAATCCAAGAGAAACCATACAGATCATCCACAACAGAGGCAGGAAGAATTGGCAAGTATTTGGACATTCTTGTTGTTATTTGAATGCCCCTTGGCCACTAGTCTCCAGAATTGGCAAGTAGTGGACGGACCAGGCATGCACTGCTCATGTGGAGCAAGTCCCCTGAGTCCGGTCCAACAGGCCAGGCATGCACTGTCATTGTTCAAGGATAAGTCCCCTGCGTTTCTGATGGTGGCTATTCAGATTGTCGATCCGACCATAGTGATGGAAAGAGCAGGTGTCAAATTGCCAGCTGTCCAGGTTTTGTGCTGATCCAACAGTCGGATTGGAAGATGCAAGATGTGCGTTGGATCAGGGGATGACTTCCCTGATTGAGGGGATGACCTCCTTAATTTAAGGAGTGACATTGGCCGAGGCGCGCGCGCTTCGGCTTAGCCGAGGCGCGGGTGCTTCGGCTGTCAAAGGCACTCCTCAGCTATTTATGCCTTGTACTTGCCATTGTCTCAACTACTCCTTCACTTGATGTCTCTTGTTTGAGTTGTGCGCTTGAGACTGAGCTTCATATGAACAGCTAAGGTGGTTGCAATCTTACTCGTGTGAGAGTGCTGACTTAATTTGTTGGGCTCCCACACCAAGGAAGAACAAGGCTTAGGGAGCAGGAGCCCCTAAGACCTTTAGGGAAAGCACCTGGGTAATCAGGTCTCATCAGAGGCATAGTCAATTCCTTGGGGTTGATCGTGATCCTTGGGTGAAATTCCCTTGGACGGTTGGCAGTTGGCATTGTGTTGTCACTGTTTTCTAGACAGGAGCCTCAGGACAAGTGACTTAGGAATGACAAAAAGGGTTATTGGCCCACGCATAGTGTGAGACTTAGTTGCAAAAAGCATGCAGGTTGCTCAGTTGCTCAGCAAACGCAAGGAGCGCAGACGCTCTATCACACCTACAGGTGCTCCTCATTGGCCCTCCATCCAAGACTTCTCATCAGCCTGACATCGGCTCCATCAGCCTGACATTGGCATCAACGGCAGGTGTAGCAGAGCGGCATCAACCGAAGCAGATCCGACTCAACCGCAGGTACCATGGCTCCACCTACCACCGCGGAGAAAGGCAAGAGTGTGTAGGTTGTCGAGGAAGGCTCGTCGACCAGGATACTTGTGGCCACCACGAGAGCTGTGACGTCCACAGTAGAGGCAGGGAGTGGCATTCATGTGTCCATCCCTAAATTTGATGGGACAGGGTTCTCGCTCTGGAAGTGGCAGTTTGATGTCATAGTCGATGACTGTGATCTCCTCCCCTACTTCACATGGGAGGCTGCCCAACCACTTTTGTCCCAACCAGAGGAGCTGACTGTGTGGAAGCGAGCCAACAAGAAATGCATGGCTATTCTGGTCTGAGCACTGCAGGAGCATCTGCTTCCTCATATCTCCGGACTCACAAACGCAGCTGAGACATACAAAAAACTCTGCAAGATCTACCAGAGTGACTCCCTCGCCAACCGTTTGTTCATCCTCCAAAATTTGCTTAGGATACAGCTGACTGAGGCCGAGGACATCCTAAAATTCTTGCAGCAGTTTGGGACTCTCCTTCAGCAGGCCAGCAACATGGGATGGAGTCTTGAAGCCGACATGCAGGGGATGATTCTCCTCATGGCTCTTCCACCAAGCTGGGGCCCCATGATGACTGTGATTGGTGGCTGGCCAGAGGACCACGTGAAGTACTCCAACATCTCAGAGTAAATCAGCAATGAGGCTATGCGGCATAGCCATGGAGAGGCCAACATCGCAGCCTATTCTAAGGGCGCAACACGTAGTAGCGGCACTAGCAGATCAAGGCAGCAGCAAGAGGCAGGCGGCAAGGGGAAGGTCAAGCGACGGCCTGGAAACTGCCACAACTGTGGCAAGTCAGGGCACTGGGCACACGAGTGCTGTGCTCCTAAGAAGGAAGGGGTCAAGGGAGAGGGAGAGAAGGGTGACAAGGGAGGCAAGGGTGGGAAGCAGCCCACCGCACTAATGGCACATGGCATAAGCGACGCCGGAAATGCACTCCTTAAGCGAGGGGCCTTTGCACTTGACTCTGGCACAAATCACCATTCCACCAAAGACAAACGGGGGTTCATCTCCATAGGCCCCTGCCACCTCAACTTCCGTTGTGCTAACGGGGGGTGGAACCACCTGAAGGGGTGGATGACAAGCTGGTCACCATCTAGGTGAAAGGCCAAGAGGAGCTCAAGCTCACCGAGGCAGTCTATCTGCCCAACTTTGCTCCCAACCTACTCTCGGTCGGTAAGATTGCTGACCGGGACATGACTGTCGTCTTCAACAAGAACAGGGCCGTCATCCTTCCCATGTTGGTAGTGAAAATACAGTACGCTGAAAAGAGTGTGGTGGCTGAGGTTCCACGCGTGGACGGCCTCTACATCCTCCAAACCAAGGTGGAGGGTGCTGCCGAAGCTGGGGCAACCATGACTGCCGGGGGCAGTCAGGTGGTAGAGGCAGAAAGCAGCCGCCCGTCAACAGCAGCAGATCTAACAAAAGCAGTGGAAGCTGCGGCACACACCCAACCCGAAGCAGTCGCTGAGGCTGCAACGGCATCAGAAGTGAACTGTGGCCAAGACCTTTGGCATATGCACTTGGCCCATGCCGTCCACTCCACCTTGGAGACACTGGGCAAGCACGAGCTGTTGCGGGGCTTGGACTTGGGGAAGGGAGAGGGCACAAGGAAGGGAAAGAACGTATGTGAGGCCTGCCTCATGGGCAAGGCTAAGAAGAAAGGGCGCAAGGGGAACAAGAACGGAAATCTGGCGAGTGAACCTCTCGAGTTGGTCCACACCGACGTGTGCAGGCCGATGCGGACAGTCTCAGTTGGAGGCTGCAGGTGTTTCCTCACCTTCACCGATGACAAAACCAGAAAAATCTGGATGTACTTCATGAAGCAGAGGAGTGGGGTAAAGGAGCATCTGCAGCACTTTGTCGCAATGGTTGAGCGGCAGACCGGTAAGAAGGTCAAGGCCCTTCATTGTGATAACGGTGGGGAGTACAAGGCCTATGAGGGCTGGCTAGCGGAGGAGGGGATATGGCAAGAGAGTACAGTACCTCAATCACCCAGAGCAATGGTGTCGTTGAATGGCCCAACCAAACCATCCTCGAGATGGTAAGAACAATGTTGTATGAAGTGAAGCTACCAGGAAGGTTCTCAGCCAAGGCTACTAGGACAGTGGCCTACATCATCAACCTCACACCTGTATCAGCCCTTCGAGGAAAGGGGAAAAAGAAGCTGCCGCCAATGACCCCACAAGAGGCATGGTCGGGCAAGAAGCCAGATGTCTTGCATCTGCGAGTTTTTGGCTGCCAGGCCTATGCCAAGAAGCTGACGAGGGAGGGTGCCAATAAGCTGGATCGGCAGGCCAAGAAATGCCTGCTCTTGGGGTATGACAGTACCCAACGCTCTTACAGACTCTGGGACCTAAAAGGCAACAAAGTGATTCGTAGTGAGGACGTCGACTTCAATGAGGCTGTAGTAGGAGAAGAGCAGCAATTCAAGGCCAAGCCAGTGCCCAAGCTGGGTGAATGGCTAGTTCTACTGGAGACAGGTGATGAGGCACCACATGGGTGGAGCAGCATGGCAACAGAGGCAAGATGAGCGATAGCTTCAGGGAGGGCCACAACATGGACTCTGATGCTTAGTCAAATTCTTCCTCCTCTAATGATGAGGACTCTTCCACCGAGGGAGAGTCTGTGGTAAGAGAACCGGAGCAGCAAGAGCAGCAGCAACAAGAGTAGTAAGAGCGGTAACAGCAAGAGCAGCAGCAGCAGCCGTCGCAGCAGCAGGCAGTAAGGCGCAACGTGCGCTTATCCGTCCCTCCACAACAGTACAATGCTACAACCGGCAAATGGACTGGTCTGAATTACGCCTTTGTGGCTCAGGGAGAGCCGTTCACAGTGGCCGAAGCGCTTGCTCTACTGGATGGGGCCAAGTGGAAGGCCGCCATCGAAAGCGAGCTGGCCTCGCACAAGGAGAACAGGACATGGAAGCTGGTGGACCGGCCTGCTGGCGCCCACATTGTAGGGTGCAAGTGGGTCGTCGTCAAGAAGCTGAAGCAGGGTGGAACCATTGACCGCAAGAAGGTGTGGCTGGTGGCCAAGGGTTTTGCGTAGCGGCCGGGGAGCGAGTAGGATGAGACGTACGCGCCCATGGTCACCTTTGCGACGATCCGGTCTCTCCTTGCAATAGCAGTGGCCAAGAACTTTGAGGTTCACCAGGTGGATGTCAAGACTGCCTTCCTCTATGGAAAGCTTAACAAAGAAGTCCCGATGGAGGTGCCTGAGGGGGTGGATGCACCACCCAAAAACGTTTGCATGCTCGTCAAGTCATTGTATGGGCTCAAACAGGCCCCGAGGTGCTGGTACCAGGAGATGGACGCCTTCATGTAAGGGTTTGGGTATGGTCACTACGAGAAGGACTTCAGTATGTACGTGCGAGAGGATGAGGATGGCCTCGTCTTGGTGGCTCTTTACGTCGATGACCTCATCATCTACGCATCATCGACAAAGCTGCTGAAGAACATCAAGATGCAGCTGAGCAGCCGGTTCCGAATGAAAGACATGGGACCTCTTGAGTACTACCTAGGCATCAATGTCACGTGAGATCGCTCAGCCACCACCATCAGGCTCAGCCAGACCAAATACATTGACCACATCCTCAATTGGTACGACATGGAGGACTGTAAACCTGTCAACACCCATGGTAGTAGATTGCATCCTAGCGTCAGCTGGTACTCCTACCAACAAAGCAGAGCAGGTCGACATGGCAGGCGTGCCATATCAGTCTGTTATGGGCAGTCCAATGTACCTGATGGGCGTGACTCGCCATGAAATCTACCACGCTATGGGGCAGGTGAGCAGGTATGTGGCCAACCCTGGGTCACAACACTGGCAAGCAGTGAAGCGGATCTTTCACTACCTGAAGGGCACGCGGCATCTGGGCATCCAGTACGGTGGGGTGCCACAGTCAGAATCCTTGGGGCTCATGGTGTACACCGATGCAGATTGGGCCGGGAATGTCGATGACCGCAAGTCCACGTCAGGCTACGTGTGCGTGCTGAACGGAGGAGCCGTGTCATGGGCGAGCCGCAAGCAGGATTGCATCTCCCTCTCCAAAGCCAAAGCAGAGCACATCGCTCTAGTGGAAGCGTGCAAGGAGATAATGTGGCTGCGTAGCCTGCTCCAAGAGATACCAGCACCTCAATTAGCCACAACCGTGGTCAAGGTGGACAACAAGTCTGCCATTGTCATGTCCAAAAACGGCACCTTGACGCGGAGGACAAAACACATCAAAGTTCGGTATCACTTCAGTCGCGACCTGGTCGCTAAGGGAGTGGTGAAGCTGGAGCACATTACGTCCAAGCTCAACCGGGCAGACATGCTGAAAAAACCCCTTGACCGAGAACTCCATCTCGTAGGAAGATAGGATATCGGCATGAAGAGCGCAAGTGATGAAGACTGAAGACAGGACAAGTGGCCAAAGGTGCAAGGGAGAGATTGTTGTTATTTGAGTGCCCCTTGGCTACTAGTCTCCAGAATTGGCAAGTAGTAGACGCACCAGGCATGCACTACTCATGTGGAGCACGTCCCTTGGGTCCGGTCCAAGAGGCCAGGCATGCACTTTCCTTGTTCAAGGATAAGTCCCCTGGGTTTCTGACGATGGTCATTCAGATTGTCAATCTCACCATACAGGTGGAAAGAGCAGGTGTCAAACCGTCAGCTCTCCAAGTTTCGGGCTGATCCAACGGTCGAATTGAAAGATGCAAGATGTGCCTTGGATCAGGGGATGACTTCCCTGATTGGGGGGATGACCTCCTTAACTTAAGGAGTGACATTGGCCGAGGTGCGCATGCTTCGGCTTAGCCAAGGCACGCGCGCTTTGGCTGCCAAAGGCACTCCTCAGCTGTTTATGCATTGTACTTGCCATTCTCTCAACTGCTCCTTTACCTGATGTCTCTTGTTTGAGCTATGCGCTTGAGACTGAGCTTGATATGAACTGCTAAGGTGGTTGTAATTGTTAATGATGTTTCGTTCATCCACCGGAGGAAGAGAAGGGAAGTTGGCCCAGGATCAAGATTTGGGAAAGGGGTCGACGGATGATCCGACGACCATCGAGGGAGGAACGAAATTACGAGAAGACGAGTTCGGTTCCGGGGAGTGATGAAGCGCGGAGGGAAACATTGCAGCGGATGCTGCGACCCGACCAGACCTACCGGGAGGGAAGGAAGCCGGCCCGAAGCTGGCTTGATGGCAACGGAATCGCGCCCGAACCACAAAAGGAGGAGCGGTACTCGAGGCGCATTACCCAGAGGCATTTTGATGTGCGAGCCGCGAAAGGGGCCAGCTAGCGAGATGAGAATGTTGGGAGGGCGATGCAAGGAGAAGATGAAAGGAGAAGGGTGGGAGGACAAATGGCTGCTGACCGATTGCTGACGCTGAGTTGCTGAGACGCTAAAAACCCGACGCCAATGCGCTCAAGCCGATCACGGACTACTGACAGTCAACGATTGACGGCGGATTGAGAGTTCCCGGAGTTCCGAGACACTGATCCTGCCCCGTCTCACGGTGAGACGTTTGCTGCCAGATACATGTCATTGCTGACTCCTCACCGGACCCGGGTGTGGGAAGACGAGCTCAGTGGCCATCAGCAAGACTGAGAGATTGTTGCCCCTCACTCGAACCAGACTGTCAAGCGGGACCCGTGTCCCGTCTTGCGTCGAGTTAGAGTAGGAAAGTTAGACTGGGAAAGGTGTGTGGAAAGTGTGTGTGTGTGTGTGTGTGTGTGTGTGTGTGTATGTGTGTGTGTGTGTGTGTGTGTGTGTGTGTGTGTGTGTGTACGTGTGTGCAGCCATCCCCAGATGGGAAGGCCGCTTCCTGAAGAGCACGTTACGGAACCATCATGGCTTGGCCCTGAGTTTCCGCGAGAACTCCAGCCGCCCAACTCAAGCAGAGCCGTCCGAGATTCTCCGGTGACCTTCTATGCCATCTGCATCTGTTGCAATGTGCCCCATCAGCTCGGCGCGCGAACGGTCTTGGGAGTGATGCAATGGTCGCATCATCCTGCTGGTGGGGCCGTGGAGCAGTTCTAGCAACCGTGGCTACAGAGACTTCCCCGCGACGACGAGTCCCGTCCCGTGGAGAGTTGGCAGGAGGTTGCACATGACATCGGACGGCGTGCCGCAGAAGCAGCTGAAGAGCGAGCTGAGGCGTTCCGAGCTAATCAGTGGTACCGACAAGAGCTCCTCCGTCTACGGGGGGAGGACTCGGGGCATACCCATTCCCGTGCAGGTCGACGCGTTGATGGTCCCTTGGATTTGCGGCGTGCTACTCCACGGGCAAACAACCGAGGCGACACAAACCCCTCGGTGCTTGCGCGAGGACCAGCTCCGGCCGATGATCCGGCGGTGCAGGTTTGCGTGTTCAGCTTGGTGACATGTAGGATACTGACTGCATGTGTAGAGGAGAAGTGCTGATCGTGTGTATCTCTCCTTGATGGAATGTGAGCACTTTATCTGTTCAAATTTCCCCATTCGTGCTGTTGGGAGGGATTGTCTTAGAAAATGTCAAATCATCCGGTGCATGATTAACCTTCAGTGATTAGGTATTAAGGAGCATAACAGTTAGAATAACCACGTTGGTCATCTCGATACTTGTCGAAATTGAGGCGGAAGAACTGTGGGTTAATCACGAAAAGGAATGCGTGTGATATATCCCCGACATTAATTTGGTGAATGATCCGTCGAGTAATTAGGAGGAGGGAAAGGGTGAAGTTTTCCGGTTGATGAGAATGTGCTTGAACGAGTGGAGTAAAAGTGTGATATTGGACGGGGAGATGAGCGGGGTTGCGGGGATTGCGCAACGCGAACCACAACCGAGAGTTGATCCCTGCATACA
Organism: Penium margaritaceum; assembly: GCA_023375785.1. Taxonomy (NCBI): domain Eukaryota; kingdom Viridiplantae; phylum Streptophyta; class Zygnematophyceae; order Desmidiales; family Peniaceae; genus Penium; species Penium margaritaceum. The sequence goes on along the minus strand of SZWC01003349.1, from coordinate 87,379 downwards.
GTTAGACCCGATTCTGGCCGATGGCGAAAAAGGGTATAACAGTGTTAATGGTGGGGTGAGCGTGGACTCACTTGTTTTCTGTGACGAGTGTGGCAGGTACCTTCAGATCAGTCTGTAATCCGGAGTGCAGCTTTGCAAGGACAGAACCGTTGGATCTTCAACCGGACGGACAGAAGGTGCCGCGGCAATCTGTCTTTCAACCCCAAGGATTCCCCTGACCGCAATGGCGCCCTCCTGCACACCTATGAGGCGCAAAGACGGAGCAACAGTGCCGGTGGATCATTCGGTGGCACCGTTATCTTGCTATCACAAGGAAGCGTCCCGGAGAACCATACGCCTCCAAGAAGGGCGAGATCAGGGAAGCCGGCAGCGCGCGTCGCTACGAGAGAAGCCCAGAATATCCTCCAGGGTTAGACCAAAAGTTTGAGTCGGATCCTATGGATGATCGGTCCCCACAATTGTACAACAAAGACAATGAGATGGACCCTGACAAAGAAGAAGAGTTCCATCTCCGACGCCTTGAGGAACTCTGTGAATGGAAGGCCATCCGGCAAGCACGGTTGGCAAATGCGACGCACGAGGATCCAGAAGATGACGAGGCGGACCATCAAGACGGGCAGCGTGACTCCATGTAAGTGGAAAACTACGTGTCCGATGAAGAGCAGGAGCTTGCAGAGGACGATGGGCCCGTTCTGCACCATGAAGTCACGACGCCAGATGGGAGGACTGTGTATGAGGCAATGGATATGACGCCCATGCAGGACGTACTGAGGCGTCTCGAATTCTCTACCCCAAGAGCATCCTCACCTGCACCCTCCGTTACCCATGACCGGGAGTTTGCAGACTTGGGCAATGTCCAAGACATCCAGGCAGAGGAAGATGAAGCATGACTGGATCACCCTTCGGTGCAGGCCTTGCATGCCCTGTATCAGCCTGTCACTTTCCATCCTCGGGAGTCCCCATCTCGCCCAACCGTTAACCCTCGCCGGCCGGCCTCGGAAAGCAGTGTGTCTCTACCAGGTACGGGGAGGAACCCGGAGGCCATGGAACAACGAACAAGGGAAATCCGACGAGAAGGACCATCCATCATGACCTCTCGACGCCAAGATGGTGAGCCGACTATGGCACTGGAGGGGCGACAACCCCAACACAAGCAACAACCGAGCAAGGTACCCTCTGCCTTGGGAGCACCGCGCCGCCGAGAGATCCCAGCCCAAGGGGGCATCAATGCTTCATCCACGGCAGGACCTGCCAGACAAGTACGGACCTCGGGGGAGGCACGTATCCCAATGGGGGCTCCATCGACTAAATACACCATACCACCTGTCCAGTCGAAGATACAGTCATCTTATCATCAAGCCAGCAAAACGACGGCCGCACCCACAGGAGTAAGACTCAAGCAGAGACCCCGAGCTACTTGTAATTCAACTGGACCCGGGCCAGGATTGGTGGCTCATGGAGGCAAGAAGTACACCGTGCGGGTACAAGCAAGCTCAGCAAGACAGCACGTAGGGAGTTCTGGACTGGGAGGAACCAATGCAGGATGTGTTCGGCCAAGGGGAGGGGGGATCGCTTCATCGGCTGGTACTCGGGTAGTTGGCCTGGCGCAACCGCATCGACCTCACATGGGGACCCCGCCACGGGCACAGGTGTAGGTGGTGCCTCCGCGGGAACTGACTTCGAATCCAGCGGCAAAGGCTTCCTATACTCTCCCAAAGCTCGACGTCTTCAAGGGTGAACCAGAGGAGGACCCGGCTATGTGGCTGTCCAAATTGGACACCTGTCTCGACTATGGGCTGTTGTCTCCAGACTACATTGTCCCGGCGGTACACCTAGCGCTGCAAGGGAAATCTTTGGAGTGGTTCACTACAGAGCATAGGGAACATCCATTTGCTGAATTTGATGACCTGACAAACAGGATGACCAAGCGATTCGACCTCATGAGCCTGGAAGAAGTGGAGCTCCAGATTCGCACCATCCGCATGAAGACCTGGGAAAACATTAAGTTACACAACGACAAGTTTACCAAGATCTTGACGCGATGCATCGACATACCCTTTCGCATGATTAAAGAGTATTACCATGATTCCCTTATCCCAGCAATTGCCAACACATTGGACCTACGACAGTTCAGCACACTAGACGCGCTGATGGAGGAGGCGGAACACCAGCAAAGGGAAATCAAACGCCGAGCAGCTCGGGAACAATCCGCTCCAAAGGAACATGTGGTACCCACCATTTGCATGCCTGCAGGAGCTTCTGTCCCCAATCCAATGAATCCCCATAACTACCCACCTGGGAGTTGCTATGGATGCGGAGACTTTACCCATCGGCGCTGGGAATTTCCCAATCCCACCCCAATACCCGGCGTACCACCCGGAGGGGGACAGTACCAGGGACGTGGACCAGCTGGATCAGAGCCTACCTCCCCACGGCAGACAGTCGACCCTAAGATCACCGCCCGTCTCCCGGGTCAGGCAGGCAATGGGCCCGCACAGTGGAAAGCATATGCTCAGCAAAGGGATACGGGAGATTTACCAGCTGCTAGTCAACCATCTACTTCCGACACTCCTGCGCGGAATGTGAAGCTAGGTCTTCCCCGCTCCGAAGAATAAACCACGGAGACTCCTCCGACGGCTGCAGAACAAGAACTGGTCACAGTGGCTCAAGCACAAGGCATGGAAGGCTGGTCGATGGCGAAGATGTATGAGCGCATGCGCAAATACAAAGAGCAACAGGAACGGGCCGCAGCAGACCTACAAGCATGTGTCAAAGTGCGCTCAACTTGCCTACCAAGTCAGATTCCAGCGGTACCTCCGAAGCCTCCACCTGAACCACGCACGCGCTCCTCAAGGGGTTCCATGCCCACGCGTTGCCAGAGAGTGACCTTTGCACCTTCGGCAAACAACGAGCCCACGGCTGATGCCTTAACCTCCTTTCACTGTCCCTTCGAGGAGGTATCCCTGGGGGAGTATTTACAGCACAATCCCATCTGTCTCCCGGACTTCGCAGTGATCCTGCAGGAGTACGTCAAGAAGCTTCGGCCAGCCGGCGTTCGCCTCAGCTGCACCCAGGCCCCACATGATCGACTTAGCAGGGTAGCAATCCGAGCTTAACCCGACACATGGGGATGGCGGCCAATGCCTCTTGCACCACCACAAACGCAAGCTCCCCACCATGAACTGGCCAGCTGTTTTGTGTGGATATGTGGCAAAACGTTCCTAGAAATTATCGACCTTGGAGTCACCCACACCACGGTGACACTTCAGGTCCTGTAAGCTGTCGGCTGGCAACACAAGATCCAACCAACAACCAAAGTGTTTACAAATGCATCCGGTGGCATGGATGCAGGACATGGTGTCGTAGAAAACCTTCCCCTGCAGGTGGGCCTCATCCACGAGGTCGTGCGAGTGCAGGTCACGGTGGCCCGCACCTGTTATGTCATGCTAGGCACAGATTACCTCATTCCCCGACAAGCGGGCCTGTTCTATACTGACGGAGTCATGCAATTGACATCGTCAGGTTATAGTACCTGTGCAGCATTAATTGTGGGCCCAACGACGTCAAGGCCTACAAAGTTTGGACACCCCTTCTCATTGGAAGAAGCCCGTGCCGAGGATCACGCAGCCAGGAATTCTATCCTGGCATTCCCAAAGCACGATGCCCCTCCCATCATCTCACCACAGGCAGCGGAAGAAGAGGCGATGAATCCCACGCCCACATCCAACCAACCATGCCCTGAGCAACGAGCTGCTCTATAGGACGAGCTGCTCCGGCGGATGATTGACCGCAGCTTCCCATGGGTCCGTTACCCAAGTATTCGGCAGAATGTCCCAGATGGCTATTTCTCCCCACAACAGACAGCTGCCCCGAGGATTTCAGCAGGGCACGAATCACCTCAACTCCCTCAGAGCCTCCTCTGGCTTTGGACTGCGCGCTTGTGCTGACGGCCCCACAAACAGTGGTCCCAGATGATCTTGCCGAGGTAAAGCGCAAAGGAAAGATGCTTGTGTGCGACCATGACACCGCCCTCTGTGAGGACATTGACTCAGAGGAATCAGACTAGGAACCCATGAGTGATATTGGATGGCTGCGCCTCGATGACGAGTCGCCTCCGCTCCAACCAAAAGCTCCCACGATTACACCAGGAGGTTCTCGCAACTTCAACCTCCAGGTCTATGACTATTGGGACCCTGACCCTGATCTTGGGGCCGGCCTGGTGGGAGATGAGGAGCCGCCACCACCCACGGTCCCACATTCCCAACGATGGGACCATATGCTTCATGAGCGCCTGGCAGAGGAACAGAGACAAGAAGTCAAGGAGCTTCTCACTTATCATGAGGAAGTCTTTGCAAGTAAATCAACAGTGATTGGAGCAGTCAACGCGGTCCATGTCATCAACACAGGAGATGCACCTACTCACAAACAGAAGGCCCGTAGCTTACTCCAAGACTAGAAAGACATTATCAATGAAGGACTGCGTAAAATCAAGGAGTAGGGCGTCATTGTCAAGGTGGAAAGTCCATGGCGCTCCAACCTGGTCATTGTGGGAAAACCGGACGGGACTAAATGGTCTTGTGTTCATTTCCATGACCCTAACGAAGTCACCGTCGAAGATGCTTACCCCATGCCACTCATCGTTGACATACAAGAGCGGCAGCGCGGAAAGAGTTGTTTTGCCAAGCTTGACGTCAAGTCCGCCTTCCATACTATTCCCATGGATCGGAACTCTATGCTGAAGATGGCCTTCATCACTCTGGATGGGCTCTATGATTTTACCCGCACGCCCTTCGGGTTGCGCAATGCCAGCGCCACATTTCAACGCGTCATGGATCAAGTGCTGCGTGATGTTCCCAACGCTTGCTGTTACGTGGATGACGTCATGGTTGCTGCATTCAGCTTCCAAGAACTGATGGCATCACTGGATGCCGTGTTTTCTGCCCTCCGATCTGTGAATCTTTGTTTGAAAGTAGCCAAGTGTATCATCGAGGCAGATAGCATGGAGTTCCTGGGATTCATCATCAGTGCACAGGGCATATCCACAGACCCCGCCAGAATTGCAGCAGTCCGCGAGTGGAAGCGACAAATCACATCATCCCAGATCAAGATTTTCCTAGGATTTGTCAGTTTCTACCGCAAGTTTGTCCGTGACCATGCAAAGATTGTTCGTCCCTTGCAACGCCTCACTCATCAAGATGATCCCTTTGAGTGGAAGGAGGCCTGTCAGCTTGCATGGATCCAGATTAAGCACCGCCTCATCACGGCGCCGATGCTGGAATTCCTGAACTTCAACTTGCCCTTTATCATCAGCACAGACTTCTCACAGGAAGGTATTGGAGCTATCTTGTCCCAACGAGGAGACGATGGCATGATGAGGGTGGTGTGCTACGGAAGCCGTGCGCTCAACGACGCAGAAGCTAAGTATCCTCTTGTGAAAGGAGAATGCCTGGCAGTCTTGTGGGCTATCCAGTTCTACAGAGATTATGTGAAGAATGGGAAACCCTTCACCATCCTCAAAGACCATCAGGCTCTCCAATGGCTGCTTATGACGCAAAACCACGAGGGAATTCTTGGCAAGTGGACCCTACTTCTACAAGGGTACAATCTCACCATCAAATATCAGCCGACATTTGCAAACCGCAATGCAGATGCCCTTAGCCGATTACCACGAGAAGGGTGGAAGGAGCGCACCTCCCATGAGACACCATCATACGGAGGTGGACCACCCCCAGATGAGCCCCCTCGTGGTGGAAATGTTCTTGTTCACGGTCAGGCGCGCGATCTCACCAAAGAGGAGTACCGCTGGACATACCCTCTTGACGGCTTTCCTCAACACGACAAGGACATCGGCCACATCAATGTGCGGCGACGAACCGACCTCTTCAAAGATGCCAGGATGGACGCACAAGGAATACGGGAATCGGCTCCGCCGTATGCGACGCGACCGTGCCCCAGTACCCGCGACGCGCACCCAGCCAGTTGCGACACCGACTCCGCAAAGTGAGACCTGCGTGTCGGTGGCCGATGCCATCCGGCAATTCTTTGACCGGACCTACCTTGCGTTGCCTTGGGTGGAAGTCCTTACTCATCTGCCCCGGCAAATTACACAACTTGAGACTTTCTTCGGAGAGATTAACGCTGCGCTGGCACCATCTGGGTGGAGGGTGAGCTGTTGGCTCGAATCTTCAGGTCACCGCATGATGAGGGATCATGTCAATAACACTCGGCGGGTCATTCATGAAATCCTCGATGCGAGAGCCCTCGCATGGCGACCCATGACATTGTGCCACCAACCGTTGCCAGAATTCGTCTGCACGGTGATCTCATGCTCTGTCTGGATCGCCGGCGTAAAATTCATCGCTATCGTGGATACCGGGGCCATGCATACCACGATTGCCATGCCCGTCATCCGGCGGCTCAATTGGTCGAACCTCATTCGGCCTGTCGACCTCTGCTTCACACCCAATCCGAAGGACAGATTGACTTATTTCCCCTTCAGGTCGGAAATATTCACCGGAGCCTGCCGGTGCAAGTATGTGAAACATCCACATACGACGTCCTCCTTGCAAATGATTGGTTGACGCCATGCAATCTGATGATTTTACTCCGGGGAAATGCATGACACTGTACGATGATGACGGGGTGCCATCATATGTCCCGCTTCAATTTGAAGTAAAGGAAGTGCCACATCAGCGGGACGCTCGGTTGCTGACGGAGCAGGCGCCTCCCACGAACCACCCAGCACATGCGGGCGATCAATCCACCGGAGCACGCTTCACGAGAGTCGTTTCTGACGCACAATCATCGTCCATGGACAGCAGCGACTCTCCGGGGGATCATGCACCATATCCGACGGAGGTGCATGCCCATACCCCACGACGCATGCGAGCATCAACGGAAACTTCGGAGGACATCGTCCTTTTACACGAATGCGTCTCCACGCGATCGCGGGGAATTAGTGGTGAGCGTTCCACGCGCCGACACAACCCGGATCCCTCCATGCCTCTTGCCCTCCAACGCCCACGGCGGCACGCTCAACTTGCCCGGCCGCCTCGGGTTGCTCGAGCGGTGTCTCGCAGACCTTGACGACAGCCTTCAAATTCTTACTCCCACAGTTCCCACTGTCTACGCACCCAACATTCAACGACAGAGACAACAACAGATAAGAATCCTCCGGACAACGACACTCACCACGCGACCACTACTGGAGAACGGCAACAGAGCGGCATCACTAGCTCCACACCACACATGGCTCAGATCGACTGGGCATAGTACGAGTACGGACTTGCTGAGCGCACGTTGGACGCTGCTGCAACATATGAGTTTGAAGCCAGCACACTGGCAGCGTTTCTCACCATGCCGGAGGCAGAGGAGATTCTCCATACCCTGCGCATGGATGATCCATGCCAAGCATCGCCACCCTCACCAGACATGCCTGACCCTCACAGCAACGAGGTGCTGTGGCAGACGTTCGCGTCTCACATAACCCAGAACCGAGCGTGGGCAGGCAGAGTGGAAAGACTTTGGGAGCAGCACAGGACGTGGGTAACAATGCATGAGGAACATGTGCGTAGCTCTGCCAACAACCTGGCTAACGTGCGGAACGCTCTCGTTGCATGCAAGACTGCCCGTGCTGATCAACAACAGCGTATCCAGGACCAAGAAGCCCGAGCAGCAGCCATCCAATTGAGGCTCCAGGAAGTGCGGCGCCTGCAACATGCATGGAACGAGGCTTCAGATAGAGGCGACGACCCATCCACAGCAGAGGGACAGCGCCTCATTGACCAAAGGGTGGAATTGGGCCGTACTCTCTGGACGGCACGTGCAGAGATAGCCCGCTTGACTCCGGCGTTGCAGCAGCTCGACGCGCAGGTGCCAGTCCTACAGTGGCTGTGGACGGAGTGTGAGGCGGAGTGGACAGCCGACTGTGCTTGGCTGCGAGACATGTCGTGGCAGCGGGAGAGCATCCTCGCTCTCTGTGAGGATGTCTCCCAACAATACCATGCCCTCTGTGCGCTGGTTGATCGTGCCCAATAGCTTATTGATGAGCGTGAGCAGTACCTGCAGCAACAGTTGGTTCGCGAGATGGCCTGGACATTCATCATTTGTTCAGTGAAACGGCTGCAGAAGGAGTGGGAGGAGCATCTAGAAGACTTGCGACACCTCTATCCAGTGGAATTCTCTACTGCTACCGGACCAGCGGCCTTCCACTGTTTTCTCCATTGGACAATGACCCCTACCCATCCTGAACGGACCCGGTCCAATCTCCTTCCATTCTTGGCACGGAGTCTTCAGTTGCGATATGAAGACTTCCTTCGCTTCCTCTACCCTCTAGATCTTTCCCTTCACCGCGGTGTGCGGGCCTTCAGCTGCTTCCTTGACTGGGCGGTGCAATATCGCCAGCGAGGTTCTCTCACTGCAAACCTACGTCCGTTTGTTCAATGCATGATTCTGCTGCGGGCTACATACCGGCATGTGGAAGCAAATAGGCTGGATCATGCGGGCCTCATAGCCATCTTTCCAGTGCCCACTGCTCACCCTCGTAAAGGAGTGGCACTCTGGGTACTCATGCGCTGGCTCCACCATCAAAGGCTCGGCTCACCTCCTCCAGTATCTGAATCTGGAACCAGCGGCGTAGACTCACCCCGCAACCGTGATGAACTTTCCCAGTGTCACCACCCACTATCCACCGCAGCTCCACTCACGGCGCACAATATTCCTCCCTTTGCGGCCCCTCCCAGAGAGAGCGCTGCCAGTCCTATGCAACCTTTGCTTGCAACGCCCGTGGTTTTAACGGCCACAAGCCCCACGACTGCCTCGCCTCTGGTGGATAACTCACCGGCCTCTCTTTCTTCCCCTCTGCTTTCTCCCCCTCCCTTCCGGAGTGAAGCTTTAAACACTCCCGGTCTTTGGTCCTCTTCCCCGACTACCCTCTCCCACCTCCCCACCTACTCCGTCCACATCGGCACCCCTGGCGGGTGCGCTGCTGGTGGATCATCCGCCATCCCGAAGCGACCTAGCATGGGTTGCACAGGACTGGCAGCGCTCTCTCCGGGAGGGGCCTCCCCTCATTCCCCGGAATCGCCCGCCGTGCCGAGGGCGGCACCCGTTCCGGTGGATAATCCACCTACTGTCCCTAATCTCGCGCATGCAGCAGCCACCCCTGATGATACCAGCAGGCCATCGGTCGATGTGGCACCCGTCTGGCCTCAACATTCACCGCGGCGGACTTCCAACCGTATCCGGCGTTCCGTCGCCACGGCCTCAACGAGCACGGCGACTCCAGCCATCACCCGCAGCTCCTCCAGGCGAACGCGGGCTGACGCCGTTCTGCCGGTGGAAGGTGAAATGCAGCACCAGGAAGAGTCTGCGGGTGGACAAGCACCTCCACCCCCAGAGACCTTCGAGAAGATGCAACGCCACCTTCTTACCCTTGCGCCAAGGGGCGACCTGGAACATTGGCAGCAGGAGCCATCCGTCAAAACATACGAATGGTCAGATTGGGCACGGGCCCAAGTCCTCTCTAGAGGGTGCACCATGGTGGAGATTTACCGAGACGCTCATGTCCGCTCCAATGCAAAGGCTACACTTGACAAGTATGTGTGGCTGCAGGGGCGGCTCTAGAGGTGTGAAGACGACGTATATCCACTGCGCTGGTGTACCCCAGTGGTGCCGTGACAAACTCATCATGCAAGAACATGACAGGATGCACGCGCGTTCCGCCTCCGTCTATGAGAACCTCGTCCCACACGTCTATTGGGTGGGACTGAAGAAGCAGATTGGGGAGGTCGTCGCCACCTGTGGGACTTGCCTCTGTCATTACCCTTGCCAGCGGATTCACCACACCCGTTTCTTGTGCACCCGCATCGGCGCCCCAATGGAGAGGGTCGTTATTGACTTCCATGGTCCTCTCCGCACCACCCAACACGGCAACGTCCACTGGATTCTTGGCATCGACCACATGACCAAGTGGGTCATGGCTCGGCCGGCCCCCAAGGCTGACGCAGCCCACACAGCAACATTCGTGAAGGAGGAGGTCATCTATTGCGGGGGTGGCTGCAGAATTGTTGAGTGCGACAATGGCTTGCACTTTGGCGGGAAGTTCGCCAAAGTGGCGGCCTACTTCAATATTGAGATTGATAATGGAGCACCATATCGGCCGCAGGCACAGGGGCAGGTCAAACGCATGCATGGAGCCATCACATCCGGAAGCTGTCGGATGATAATGCGCCCTGGGACGAGCGGCTAAAGGACATCGCCTACGAGTACAAAGTCACACCACATTCCTCTACCAGCTTCTCGCCCTACATGCTGCGTCATGGACAACAGCATTGGACCATGGCCACCCTGCCTCTCATGCCGGACGCGCCGGTGCCGCCACGGGAGGAAGGGGCAACTGTGGCGGACGAAGTGGAGTTCATGAAGCAACGAGACACCTGGCTTCAAAGGTGCCTCCAAGAGGCTCGTACTCGGGGGTCAGTTGCAGCACAGTGCGGGGTGGATCCTGCTAACGCTGGCCTCATGCTCGAAGACCTTCAAGTTGGGGAGGGTGTGCGGTCAAAGCGGAAGGAAGTGGGTAGGAGGTGCCACAACGAGGTGACACTCCTGGACCAATGTTACCAGGTCTGGGCTGTGGACGGGGTCTATGTGTGGCTCGAGGGCCGCCACACTTCAAACATCATGGTACGACGCGAGCGACTAGAGAAGCTCCCGGTCCGTTGGCAGACCATCATGGCCAGGCGACACCCGCCCCACATCGCTACCGATGATGACGTGGAAGAAGTGGCAGCTACCATTGCAGGCACGCCTCAATCTCCTCATTGCCCAGAATGCCCTCCCCCGCCAATCACTACCACACCTGCAGCTCCAGCGGCCGTCCCACTTGAGACTTTGGCCGGGGGGACCCGGCTTGATTCGATGGGTATTGGGGTGCCTGCCCCTGCACAGCAAGACATGAGATTACAAGAGTAAGAAGCTGGGGCAGGCACAACATCACGGCAAATGGAGCAGCGAGAAAAGGCAACAGAGAAGGAGACAAGACGCGCCATGGCGGAATTGAAAGGCACAACCAAGAAACGATGTCGGATCGGGAAGGAAAAGCTCCCTGCCTGGCGACCCAAAATGGCTGAGGAAACACAGCCACAGACCGTACCAGAGGTCCAGGAAGGGCTGCCTCCCCAGGAGGCCACAACAAGTGTAATGCCTGAGGCCCCATCACAAACAGCGTCGGCAGCAGAACAAGCACAACACCGGCGCCTTAGAGAAACACCTGGTGCAGCAACGACAGCCACATGGCAGAAGCGGGTGCAGCGGTGGCTGCCTGCTGGGATGGTACCTCGTACGACAGATGATCAACCCACGCCGACAGCGATAGATGCTGAACACAGCCTGTGCTTGTTGCTATTGGCTGCAATGTCCCCGAGCGTGCGTCCTGGGAGATCCCAAGAGCAGGTTCAGGAGGTCCTACCTCCTGCAACAGCTGTACCTGGCGCGGCACCCGAGGCGCAGGCACCAGTAGCAGCAGCAGCGGAGCAGCAGGGAAAGGAGGTGCTACCTCCTGCGGCAGCTGCACCCGACGCGGCACCTGAGGCGCAAGCACCATCGGCAGCAGCACCAAAACAACAGGAACAGGAGGTGCTGCCCTCTACGGCAGCGGCACCCGGCGCGGCGCCCGAGGCGCGAGCACCACTAGCAATAGCAGCAGAACAGCGGCAACAGGAGGTGCTGTATTTTGCAGCAGCGACACTCGGCGTGATGCCCGAGGCACGAGCACCACCACCAACAGCAGTAGAGCAGTGGAAACGAGAAGTGCCACAGTCCACAGCAGCTATACCCGCCACAGTGTCTGCGGCACTAGCACCATCGGCAGCAGTGGCAGAGCAGCAGAAACATGACGTAATTCTTCCTGCAGTCGCGATATGAGGCACAGTGCCCAAGGCACCAGTGTCATCAGCGGCAGTAGGAGGACAACTGAAGAAGAAGAGGAAGGCGTTCAAAGGGGTTGATCAAGGAGAAAAGAAACAAGGGAAGGAAGTGGCGGAGAAGGTAGGAGAAGGAGGATCCCTACCACCACGAGAGGAGCAACTCAGCTTGCTCAACGCACCCCCTTCAAGATGGGAGCCGCTAACCCCTGATAACAGATCCCTATGGCAGACCAGTTCATGGCTGGAAGGACAGCGGGAGCAAGGACGACAGGGAGCAACACAAGGAGATAAGGAGTAGCGCGATGAGGAGCTCGAGCCGAGCATCAAGGCAGAAAACCAAGATGAGGAAGAGGGAGAGGAGGAAGACTCCCAGCAACCATGTGCAAGTTGTAAGAACCCGGTAGCCGCAGAGGGAGGAGTGGTGTGTGAAGGATGCAAGGCCAGCTTACACTTGCAATGTTGCCACATGGACCTGGAGATCTTGCACAACATTGGGATGTGTGAGGTCTGCTCAGCTAACCTGAAGGAGAACATGGGGATAGACAATGAGGAGGAGCTGCAGAAGGAGGAGGAAGCAAAGAGATCCAGTTTGGGGAACAAGGCAGCCCCAGGGAGATTCAGTATGCCACAGGACGAGCAGGAACCCTGTGGCAGCTGTGGGGAGCTGATGCATGCTACCACTCTGTTCTGTTACTTTGTGTGCAGACACCCTGTACATGCAGCCTGCCAGAACCCGAAGGTGATAGGGTGCAAGAAATGTGCACCCATCATGTTGGCAAGACCGGACAGAGAAGACAAGAGGAAGAACAGGCCTGCACCTAAGCGCTGGATCGAAAGGTGTGAAGCCTGCCAACAGCCTCATGACCCCACAGAGACCAGCTGGTGCAACAAATGCAAAGCACCTCTCCACCGCAAGTGCGGGAATGAGATTCCGGGACAGGGACGGCACTGCAAGGGTTGCATCCGGAGGTTGGTCGAATAGGAGCCGGAGATGGGCAAGGAAGGTGGTCAGACCGCTAGATCAGCACCAAGTATCCTAGGGGCAGAGGAGACAGAGACATGTGGGAAGTGCGAGTAGCCGGTAAGAACGCAGAAGAAGCGCTACTTCAACTGCAGGGTAGCCCTCCACTACATCTGCGGGGAAGAGAAGCTTCTGCAGCAGAAGGCTATGCATGTATGTCCAGTCTGCGCACCGGAACTGAAGGAGAAGGCACGGAAGGAGAGAGAGAAGAAGGAGGGAGGGCGTCAAGGAGCGACAGAGATGGAGTGGCGCCTGTATTGTACGGTCTATGGCAACCACAATGCCACTGAATGGTGTGAGGGATGCCACCAGCCGCTCCATCGACCATGGGGGCAGGTGTTGTCTGGGGTGGGGCATTGTTGCGACAAGTGTGTGGCAAAGCTGCGGCTTCTCAAGGTTCGGGCACGGGAGAAGAAGCAGCAGGAGGAGAGGGAGCGGCAAGGTGCGGAGGAAAGGGCAGAGCCACGCTCATACGGGGATGCTCACCCAGTGGAGCAGCTTTATTGCAACGCAGTGGCATTGCCAGGACCTGAGGAAGCAGCGGGTTGGAGGGCAGTGTTGGCCATGAGGGCGCTCGGGAATAGGGATGTCCCTGAGATCAGGAGAAAAGTGCTGGCTATGGTGAATGAAGCATTAAATGCAATGCTTCAGTGGTGCCTCTTGAGAGATGAACCACCACCGGTAGTCCCAAGGTCACTAGCCTCACAAGGATTGGACGTGTGATCCCGTCCTTACCCACCTTCGGTGGATAATCAACCTACCCGGCGGTCGGACATGCCAAGTGCACCAGGACGGATGCAACAAGGACGGGGAGCTGAAGCTAGACATGGAGTGGTGACACCTGGGCGCTCAGGAGTAACAGGACGGCCCGGTGCTCTGGTCGACGATGCACTGGCACGACGATGGGACTAGCACACCGCCCCAAGAGGACACCAGAGGAGGACAGGATTGGAGAGAGGCCCACATCATCCTTCACTGACACAGGGAGCAGCATCGGAGGGGTCGCGAAGGGCGTCCACGATAGCGCAAGGGAAGGTAGTGGAGACAGGTGCAGGAGCCAGACGAAGCCCCTGGAGCAGAGGCGCTGGGTCGGTGGTGGAGCCAGGAAGGGGCAAGGGGACAAAGAGGCCTGCGACTGAGGAAGGGGCTGAACAAGACAAGGGAGACGAAGACACCATGGCAGGAAAAGGGGCTAGACGAAGCACATGGACCGGAAGTGTTACAGCGCAGGGAGGACGTGCAAAAGGGGCACATACAGGTGAGGAGCGGGCTGAAGGAAGGACACCTCGAGCAGGTAGCTTTCCGTCGTGTGAAAAGAGGGTGCACTTGCTTGCCCGACAGTGTAGGCACTGCAAACGCAACATGCATCAGGAACGTGGGGTGGTGGACGAGGAAAGGGGCTGGAACTGCGTGCCCTGCCTGAAGGTCAAACAGGGAATTCCCATGGAAGTAAGGGTGATGCTTGGGCAAGAACACAATGCGGCGGCAGGCATTGTGTGCTGCGGCTGCAGCAGACATCTGGAAGCCCCACATGGGAAGTGCGACTACTGCAAGCGGGCGGCTCATGTTGCCTGTATCAAGACGAATGAGGACGGGCTGTACAAGTGCAGTAGTTGCTGGGTGCGACCACGCACGGGCACGGCGGAAGGGGATTGCCCTAGCTGCTCGCAAGAGCTGAGAGGGGTGACCCCATGATGTGAAAAGTACGGGTACTTTGCCCACAGTGAGTGTGTGAAGAAGTGGGAGAGAGAAGGCTACGGCATGGGGGACGCATCACGCTGTACCAATGCCTCCGATGCGTGAATTCATGCTGCGAACCGTGCGCCACATGCAAGAATCCGGTCCGCATCCGCAGGTGGCATTGCATCAGTTGCCACCGGCGGGTGCACCTCCCATGCGCTCGCCGCTACAGCAACACACAGACAGGGCTCCATGGACCCCTCTGTATACCCTGCAAAGAGAGTGATGAGGCAAGGAGGAGGGTGCAGGCGGAACAAAAGGAGGTAGCAAGGCGCTTGCAGGAGTAGTAAGAAGGAGGGATAGGAGGAGGAGAACGTAGGGTGACCCCACGCCAGAGCCCCAAGGTGCGGAATGAGGAAATACGACAAGAAGGGCTGCACCGAGATTTGGACGGCATGGAGAGGACAAGGTGGGCAGAAAAGGAGTATTCATCACCGGAGACAGGGGCTGAGGAACCTGCGCAGGGAAGGGGACGAGAGCGCTAGGGATGCGGCAAACAATCCGCCAGAAAGGGAACAGCGGGATGAACGAAATGAGGGAGGGGGATGAATGGACGGGGACATCTAGCTCATTTTGTGGGAGTAGGGTAAAACAGTATTAATGATTGTCCGTTCATCCACCGGAGGAAGAGAAGGGGAGTGGGCCCGGGGTCAAGATTTGGGAAAGTGGTCAACGGATGATCCGACGACATATCCAGCGAGGAACACAATTACCAGAAGAGGGGTTCGGTTCCGGGGAGCAACGAAGCGCGGAGGGAAGCATTGCGGCAGATGTTGCGACCCGACCAGACCTGCAAGGAGGGAAGGAAGGCGGCCCGAAGCTGGCTTGATGGGAGCGGAATCGCGCACGAACCATGGAAGGAGGAGCGGTACTCAAGGTGCCTTACCTAGAGGCGTTTTGATGTGCGAGCCGCGAAAGGGGCCAGCTAGCGACATGAGAATGTTGGGAGGGAGATGCGAGGAGAAGATAAAGGGAGAAGGGTGGAGGGAAAAACGACTGCTGACCGACTGCTGACGTTGAGTTGCCGAGACGCTAAAAACCCGACGCCAATGCGCTCAAGCCGATCACGGACTACTGACAGTCAATGATTGAGGGCAGATTGAAATTTCTCGGAGTTCCGAGAAACTGATCCCACTCCGTCTCACGACGAGACGTTCGCCGCCAGACCCACGTCGTTGATGACTCCTCACCCGACCCGGATGTGGGAAGACGAGCTCAGTGGCCATCAGCAAGACTGAGAGATTGCTGCCCCTCACTCAAACCAGACCGTCAAGCGGGACCCGTGTCCCGTCTTGCGATGAGTTAGAGTAGGAAGGTTAGACTGGGCTAGGTGTGTGGAAAGTGTGTGTGTGTGTGTGTGTGCGTGTGTGCAGCCATCCCCGGATGGAAAGGCCGCTTCCTGAAGAGCACGTTACGGAACCATCATGGCTTGGTACTGAGTTTCCGTGGGAACTCCAGCCGCCCAGGTCAACCAGAGCCGCCCGAGATTCTATGGTCACCTGCTATACCATCTACAGCTGTTGCAATGTGCCCCATTGGCTCAGCGCGCAAACGGTGTTGAGGGTGATGCATTGGTCGCATCATCCTGCTGGTGGGACCGTGGAGCAGTTCTGGCAACCATGGCTGCGGAGACTTCCCTGCAACGACGAGCCCCGTCCCGTGGAGAGCTGGCAGGAGGTTGTGCGTGACGTCGGACGGTGTGCCGCAGAGGCAGCTGAAGAGCAAGCTGAAGCGTTCCAAGCTTATCAACGGTATCGACAAAAGCTCTTCTGCCTCCGGGGGGAGGACTTGGCGCATGCCCATTCCTGTGCACGTCGACGCGTTGATTGTCCCTTGGAGTTGCGTCGTGCCACTCCATGGGCAAATGACCAAGGCGGCGTGAACCGCACAGTGCTTGCGCGAGGACCAGCTCCGGCCAATGATCCAGCAGTGTAGGAAGCCTACAATTTACGTATTCTACTTGGTGACATGTAGGATAGTGACTGCATGTGTAGAGGAGAGATGCTGATCGTGTGTATCTCTCCTTGATTGAATGTGAGCACTTTAATTGTTCAAATCGCCGCATTCGTGCTGTTGGGAGGGGTTGTCTTAGAAAATGTCGAATCATCCGGTGCATGATTAACCGTCAATGATTAGGTATTAACAAGAATAATAGTTAGAATAACCACATTGGTCATCTCGAGACTTTTCGGAATTGAGGCGGAAGAAGTGTGGGTTAATCAGGAAAGGGAATGCCTGTGATATATCCCCAACATTGATGCGGTGAATTATTCGACCAGTAATTAGGAGGAGGGAAAGGGTGAAGTCTTCCGGATGATGAGAATGTTCTTGAAACGAGTGGAGTAAAAGTGTGATATAGGACGGGGAGGTGAGCGGGGTTGCGGGGATAGCGTAACACGAACCGCAACCGAGAGTTGATCCCTGCATACTGTCAGACCCGATTCCGGCCGATGGCGAAAAAGGGTAAAACAGTAATCTTACTCGTGTGAGAGTGCTGACTTAGTTTTTTGGGCTTTCACACCAAGGAAGAAGAAGGCTTAAGGATCAGGAGCCCCTAAGACCTTGAGCAAGAGCACCTGGGTAACTAGGTCTCACCAGAGGCATAGTCAATTTCTTGGGTTGATCGTGATCCTTGGGTGAAATTCCCTTGGACGGTCGGCAGTTGCCATTATGTCGGCGTTGTTTTCTAGACCGAAGCCTCAGGCCACGTGACTCTCGAATGACACAACGCTACAAATGTTAATAGCTGTCATAGTCGCGGAGTCTGTAGTGTCCTCCACGAAGAGTCCCATCAGTGTGCAGGAACGCACAGAAATCAAGCTGAGCTCAAAGTCAGTAACAAATAGCACTTCGAAACAATACAGGGGGCCAGACGGACCATCAAAGTACACAACCTTTACACCTTGGACGGGCAAGGACTGACTAGAGCCTGTGCAAACGGAGTGAACAGATGCAACAGGACTGAGAACAACGAAGTCACTACGTCGACTGGTCATGTGATGAGTGGCACCAAAATCGATGATCCAAATGCCACCGAGATCACGACCAGAGGACCTCACTATACAACAAGCAATGGAGCACTCGGCCTGAGACGGACGCTGAGCAACAGGTGAGGAGGAACAACGAAGGGCATTGAAGTGTGACTCATGAACCCAATCGGTATTATCAGGCCCATTGTCATCACATGCCAACTATGCCCCCCCACACGAGTCATCACGAGCGACGAGAACAGACAAACAAAGATTTTGTGAACCACCCGGCTGTGACAACACACTCGCACCTCCGCAAAAGCAAAGTGCCAGAAGATGATGGAGCTTGGCGATGGTGCGGTCACGCGAGTCCGGGTCACCCCTCCTTGCCGGTGAGGAAGCGAGAACTGCTGCACTCATGGTCGCAGCGCGACCGGAGGCTGTGCTACTGGATGCCTGAAGACATTGCGCGTGTGGAGCGTGAAGACCGCGAGTGATCCGCACCCAATCAAGCGGCTGTTGGCACTCGGTGTAGCGATGAGCGCCTCCATAGTTGTAGTAGTGGACAGTGCGTCTAGTACTACCACCCGAGGACTGATGCTGCTGCTGCAACTGTTGCTAGCCCAAACCATGCTTTTTCCAACCCTTCTTCCTCTGTGCCGCGGTTGCCACACCCAAAATCTGAGTCCGGGTAGCCGGGATGGAAGGGGAAGATGAGGGCGTGCCAGAGGATGAATAAGTGGTATGCAAGAGGGGTGTTGGCGGCGACGCGATGACTGTTGTAGGAGGAGAATCCTCCCGTTGGGCCACGGCTGCCTCGCGGGCAGAAGTAACCTGGAGGAAAAGCTTATGCGGTGAGGTGGAGAAGGGCTCGAGTACAGCATCGCTATACTTCAAGAAGATGTCTGAGTACTCAAGAAAAACTCCGATCATGAGCGTGCGAAGCGCCCAAAGCTGTGTACCTCCCAAGGTCCCAAGGCGCGTGTAGATACACATGGTACGCCGCTAGTGATCGGCTACGGGCGCAGAAGGTTCCTGACGAAGGGAGTGAAAAGCACGAATGTGAGCCGCGCAGGTGGCGTGCGTCTCTACATCAAGCAGGGACAGTGCCAAGTCCCAAACCCCACGTGTATTAGCATCCACGCTCGTGCCAGCCTCTTCAAGGAAAGGTTGAGATTCCACAACAGCCTCACGCAGCATGGCATAAAGGAGTCCGCGTATTGCCCGAGCGTGGTCCGTAACCTGGTACGGACTGTGATAGTAGGACCATATCCCCTCTGAAGTGGCCTAGACCTGGAAGAGATTCTCCCAGCAGTCAAAGCCGTCATCGCTGACATAGCGCGGGGGTGGTGTCATGAAGTCCTTGGGTTGTCGCTCCGTGGAGAGAGCAACCACAGGATGGAAAGGACGAGGGATCGGGAAGATGCCGGGACGAGGAAAGTTGTCAAAGTAGGGATCAGGCATGGATCTGATCTCCGATGACGGGGAACCAGAATGCGTCTCAAGCTGGCGGAGACGCTCTTGAAGCTCACGAACCTCCCTCTCGTGGGTGTCATCCTCCATGCCAGGCATGCCGGGGTCCTCATCCAAAGGATCAAAAAGTGGCGGGTCTTGTCCAGGTACTCTCTTCGGTGTAGATGTTGACTGCTTTGCAGAAGGTATGGCACCACCGACTCCCCCCGATGTCTGCTGTGGGGGTGTGGACTGACCACGAATAAGATTTGTGAGCACACAGATGGTATCAGTCTTCTGCTACACATGACGAAGAATCTCATCCTGCTGACTATGTAGGTGTGCAATGGCATGCGAGCGTGAACTCCTGACCCCTAAGGAGGAGGAAGAGGGATCTGGTGGTCCTTTGCCCTTGTCACTGGTCGGAGCCATGTCAACACTTTGTATGGATTGGGATGTTAAACTGATTACATTATGTATCTGTCAGCATTTCTTCAGGATTTGCAATGATGGTCAGAAATGATGTTTCAGCAAAAAGATTGGCGAAGTGTTGGTGTGGACGTCATCACTCATGATGATGACATCAGCATGAAGCTTTTCCAAATGAGGCGAGGTTTGGATCGATCATGCGCTAAAGGATGCTGAATGAAATGGCGGTGGTTGCGTGCAAAACAATATTAAACAAAAGCAAAAAACGTAACCGTTTTCTTTTCAGCCAAACATCTAGATGTGAGAGCGTTGTTTCATTTCCGCAAGCCTACAGGGTATGAAATGAGTCGGGAGTGGAAGCGATGGATAGGGTTTTGCAAGAGATTTCTAACAAGCTCTCACACGGCAAAAGTGGTGGTCAAATGGGGTAGTTGCATTCTCTCACGTCCACGAAGGGTGGTATGTGCGACCGGTGTGAAGCTTCTGGGACCCTTCGAAGACCCCTTCTCAACCTCTCATGCCTCAACTGCTCCTAGAGGGGGTTGGGAAACCCTTGGCTGCCCGGTGGTGGTGGCGTGGTGATGCGGTTGCAAGGGTGTCTCCGCTGCTACAATCTGCTACGGCGGGTCATTCTGGATTGGTGGGTCCTCCCAAGACCGTGGCTTTAGCTGTGACTCTCACTGCTCGTGCCACTGCTGCGTCTCTGGTGCGCGGCTCATCAAGGGATGCCTCGCCGCTCTGATACCATGAGAAGATGCGTACAAGCTTCCTAGCGACACAGGCAGTGACTGGGCATCATTGCCCTGTCAAACGATGAGAACGGTCACAGGTCATACACACGACACGGCAAGGGTCTGGCTAGGAGACACAAGTCAGAGTGTCATAATGCTTCAATAGCGTTTGCGAAGAGAAATGACAAACGACAGGTCCACGGCATAAGTACCTGCCGCGGCGCACAGCGGGTGCTGCATTCGGAAGCACAAGGTTTGTCCTAAAACCGGCTCAAAACCACTTTTTTGGCTGCAACTCGGCATAGACATGTCGGAATGCTACGCCGTTTAAACCTAGACGTGCAAAATCACAAGTGGGATGCTACGACTGGTCACATGCATGTATCCGGCATGAAATGGTGGACACACAATGCAAAAACATGCAAATCGAGCCCACGGCCAGTCCACGGATAAACTCCTACGTGCTTCAAAAAGAATGCAGAAGGTCCCTTGCACTGTCTAGAGCTCTGGGACGGTCGTCGGTCACCACCAAGCTGGAATTCCACCACTAGACAACGCACCGGTACCACTTGGGTCTACATCAGGAATCTGCACAGGCATGGACACGACCGAGTGGTCACAGTAAACTGCACAGGTTGACAGGAAGGTCACAAATCACAAAAGAGATGGACAGGGGGAGAGGGTGAGCGAGAGAGAGGGCGAGAAATCGACACAAAACTGGCTGCAAAGTTGCCCACTGTGCCTCACACAAGACAATTTTGCATTGTTGCGCCAAAAAACATCGAAGTCACAAATTAGCGTGACTTTCATACACTTCCTAGTAAAGCTTGTGCAAACTCATGAGTTCAAGATATAAACCCCTTGTCAAGGTTCCAGAACAAGGGGGTGAGGTTTGAAACGGAATTGTGCCCCTAGAGACTCAAAACATTCGAGTCTCCCTGTTTAGGGTCGTTGATGAAGATTGGTCCTCAAAACTGCGACGGGGAACACTCCTCATGCGGACTGAGATTTCCATTCTGCAAACTCTGATGACGACGTTGAGTGGGAGCTGTAGGTAGCCACAGACACTATGCAAGCAAGCAAGTGAGTGGCAAGCAATGAAGTACGCCATGGATCGGGGAACGCTCACGACTTAGAAAAGTGGAAGCAGTCAAGGCACAGCTTAACGAGAGTGACTAGTGAGCGAGGTAGTGTGAGCCAGTAGACCGGGCCACCCACGCGAGACACTCGTCGTGGGGCCCGGCCGCCACCCAGGGATCGAACCTGACCCTGGAGCGACCGAGCTCCAGGCGTTTTCTCACACGCCGGCACAAGCCGGACGTGTGGTCCCGAGGGATCAGCAACCCGGCTCACCACTCTAGGAACATGCAAGTATTCAATTAACTAACAAGCATGCAATCCTAAAAGTGTATCCCCATTTTGGCACATGAGGTTATTACTAAACCAAGGCTTGTGACAAGGCTGGCGCTGTAGCCACCACTTGGCAGCTTGATGGAGGCACCTACACTGTGCACTTCATGCTGCACAACAGTCTTGCACCAGGGAGCCTTAATCCAGTTTAATCACCTGCAGTGGTGAGGTGTGTGCATGAATGGAGACAAGAGGGCACTTGAGTGTGTTCGTGACAATAACCAACACTCCCCCATGACCCACAGACGAACAGGCCTCACACACACCAAACATAGAACGAGGTGAACATCACAGGATTCACATCAACCGGCGGCATCACGAGAGCGCAGCAAGCCAACAGCATGCACGGCCGCTTTGAACATTCCACTGCTGAGCGCTTTGGTGAGAAAGTCTGCACGCTATTGACGAGTGTCGACCCAGACAACCTGAACTTCCCCAGCGGCAATGCGCTCGCGTACAAAGTGATGCTCGATGTTGATGTGCTTAGTGCGAGAGTGATGCATGCCATCGTGCTCAGCAATCGCCTTCGCACTCTGGTTGTCACAACGCAGGGTGATGCAATGAATGGGAACACGCATCTGCTGCAACAGGCGGGACAGCCACACACTCTCACACGTACCTGCACCCAGTGCCACATACTCTGCTTCACTGGAGCTCCTGGCAACACAACCCTGTTTTCCACTCTTCCAGGAGACAGCAGTCCCTCCGACGAGGAAGATGTAACCAATGCGGCTGCGAGCATCTGTGTCATGTGCCCAGTCGCTGTCTGTGTAGCCGTCAACGACTACAGAGGGCTGAGCACGGTAGCAGAGTCCTACGCGTGCACTGGACAACGCATAGCGGACGACACGCAGCGCGGCCTCGAGATGCTTCTGTCGAGGCTGCTGGGAGAACTCGGCAAGGGAATTAACGACGAAGGCCACGTCTGCCCTAGTGGTGGTGGCGAGGTACATGAGGGAGCCGACAACACTGAGGTAATCGGTGATGTCGACAGGCTCCCCAAGCTGTGCTGAGTCCAGTGACTTCAGCAGACGCTGACCTGCTGGAGTCATTGGTGTGGATGCGGTGGGGATGTCTGCGAGCAGTGGAGCAAAGCGCTCCCCCAGTGTGCGTATGTACGCAGCCTGGTGCACATGCAGGGTGCGACACTGACGATCATGCTCAAGCTCCATCCCCAAAAACACCCATGCAGGACCTAGATCCTTCTTCTTGTATGCAGACTACAGCAGGTCTTTCACTAACTGGAGAGCTGCCGGGCTGGGTGAGGCAATGAGCAGGACATAAACGTAGACCAACACCGCCACAAACGGCTCTCAGGGGGCGCTCAAGAAGAGCGCTGGATCAACCGTGCTGCGACGGTAACCTCCCCGCTCGAGAGTCGAGGAGATCTCCATGTTCCAACACCGCGGTGACTGCTTGAGCCCACAGAGGGCTTTGCAAAGTCGCCAGATCTTGCTCGTGCCATCGGTGAAGCCTGGGGGCTGTATCATGTAGATCTCTTCATCGTGCTTCCCGTGAAAGAAGGCGTTGTTGACATCCATCTGCTACAGTTCCCAGTTGTGCTGGGCGACGAGACTCAACAGTGCTCGAGCCGTGGTATATCTTCCGACCGGTGCGAAGGTCTCATCAAAGTCAACGCCAGGGATCTGGGAGAACCCCTTTGCTGTGAGACGTGCCTTGTACCGGTCGACTGTTCCATCGGGCTTCAGCTTACGCCGAAGGATCCACCGGGCGGAGACTGCCTTGCGACCTGCAGGCAGATCCACTAGCTCAAAGACTCCATGGTCTTGGAGGGTTGTGAGCTCCTCCTGCATGGCTTTCTCCCAGAGGGTAGCATCCGCCGCCTCACGAGCCTGCCGGACAGTGGTGGGCTCAGGAGGGAGAGTGGGGAGGCCATGAGCCGCAAAGCATGCGGCGACATAACCGGCGACAGAAGACTCAAGAGCACTGTGGAACTTGTGGGCTACAAGAGCATCGCCAGCTGCAGAGTTTGGGTGTACAATGCTCACAGACAGGCCCAGTGCATCAAGGCCGGTGGGGTGCACTGAGGGACCAGTTGAGGATCTGGCTCTGGAGCGGGTGACTCGCTGAGAGGCAGTGGATGAGCCTGCCAGGAGAGCCTCAGTAGGTGCCCTAGAAGAGGAGGGCTGACCAGACTGAGAGGGAGGAAGAGGACGAAGTCTCCCCCCACGAGTATAAGGCTCTGGACAGGGGAGCCAAGCCTGAGGCACGTCGCCTGCGGTGGTGTTAAGCACCGGAGAACCCGCAGCGCCAGGAGATGAGCTCGGAGTAGAGTGGGCGGTGGACTGTGCGGGAGTGGGCTCCGAGTGTGAGGACTCGGGAATGGCGGGAGACGGCGAAGACACAGGGCTGCCGGCTGAGGACAGGGGTGACCCGGACTCCGGGGAGGGCACTGGGGTCCCCGACTCAGAAGAGACTGAGTCCTCGTCACTGTCTGTAGGAGTGACAACAGGGGACGCTGTGTGAGAGGGAGACGTGGACGCCCGGAGATCGGAGGCTGGAACAGACCCACCCCCCCCAAGCCGAAGAAGCGAGGAGAGAGAAGACGGAGGAGGGACATGGGACAAGTCAC
>SZWC01003349.1:26680-51352 GCA_023375785.1 Penium margaritaceum | reverse complement strand
CCACGCACCGCCTCCCACCCACGCACCGCCTCCCAACCACGCACCGCCTCCCACCCACGCACCGCCTCCCACCCACGCACCGCCTCCTACCCACTCACCAACTTCCACTCACGCACCGCCTCCCACCGACCCAATGCATTCGAAGTAGCGGGCTGGTTGATTGCATGCGTTAGGGAGGCAGCCGCCGCCACTCATACGCACGCACGCGCACACTCGCACACACACCACCTCCCCCATTCCTCCCACCCTCCTGCACCCTGCTGTCTCCATCTCCCACTTTCGTCCTCCCCGCCTCCCCTCCTTCCTCTTTCCCCCCTTTCCACCATCTCCTCCTCCTCCCCGTTCCCCGCCTCCAACTGAGCACACGGACCTCCATGAAGAAGGTAGGCTCGTCGGCAGTCTGGCCCCGCGCCACCGAGACAGCCGCCGCCACGACAAGGCCGAGCTGCAGGATGTCCCAGGCCACGTGGGCGACGCGCTTCGCGCCTGCGCTCATGCTGCAGTTCAACCACGGAAGGCCTCCCTCCCCCCGCTTAGAACCTCTCCTTCCTATTCCCTCTCTTCGTTGAAGCGGCGCGAGCAGCAACTCGGGCCGTGGCCGCGGCGAGCGCGCACGCTTCGTTGAGGGAAGACGGACGACGGAGGCTCCCATTCTGAGGTCGGTTGGAAGGGGAGCGTGTGGGAGCGAGTGGGAGCGGGTGGAAGGACTATGGGAAGCAGGGGGACGAGGACCGTGGCGGGGCGGGGGGTCCTTGGATGTGGAAATTTCGGGGAAGGTGCTCTGTACGAGTATGCTGTTTTGTTTCGTTTGGTTGTGGAATCGTCTTTGCAGTTGACAGCATTGAGCCAAACTCTTCTTGTGTAGCAGACGACAATAGCGATAAGCGGAATCTACACCACCTTCCCACCCACACCCCCCTCCGGGCCCCCTATTCCCCGACTGGGCCTGCCCCGGAAATCAGCCTCCAAACCGCCNCCCCCCCCCCCCCCCCCCCCCGCCCCCACCCCCCCACCCCCGGCCCCTGTGCCGTTCAGGCCTCTCCTCTCCTCTCCTCGTTGATATCCTTCCGCGACGTCAGCAGAATGAAATGCTCAGCCCCACCCTGCTTCATCCGCCCGCACTGCGCAACGCGGTTCCACGACGGCAGAGCGGCGGCTCCAGACGCCGTGCTGGCTAGGCTGACCCGGCGCGGGGCGAGCCGATTTCCTCCTGAGAGGAGGTGCGCTGGCTCCCTCGATGCGTTTCGACCCCATTTGCAGATGACGCCAGCGTTACCGTTGTCCGGTCATCCTTCTCTGTCCCTAGCTGCGACGCTCGATGTAGGTCTTGGTCCCGCCAGCGGTAACACAACGGCATAAGTCGAACAGATCTACGATTGAAATTTTCGATTCCCAACGAAAGGTCCCTATTTCAGCAGCCCCACTCCTCCCCCCACTACATTTCCCGGACTCACCCAATCAAGTTGCTCAGTCTGTTTTAGCAGCATTCAACGATTTCGTCGGCGATTTTCTCGATGTCGTGACTGCCGAGACTCACAATGTCCTCCATCCTACGCAATGGTCTTTCATCGGCGATTCTCGGGCAAAAAGCCTAGCAGTGATGATGTCATAAAGCGTGTGGGGCACAGGTAGTACAAAGTGTGCAAAATGCCGTTCAGTTCCAAGATGAGTCATTCCACATTTTGCGGTCTAACGCTTCCAATGGAACGGAAGACCGATCTCACCTGCTGCCAAATTGCCCACAGGGAAGTCAATCCCCGCACATGCTGTCGCTCACATTGACACCGGAAGCCAGCAATTGCTGGTAAACTCACATCTAGAGCCTGAACCTGAGCATTTAAGAAAGGGTACATGTAGGGATTACCCACTAAATTAGATTCTGTGTATGCCCTACCAGGCGATCGGAAGAATAGGACTCCCCTGCCCAATGACCTGAGAATATTAACAGATTACCCACGAACAGCAAGAAAACGGACCATGTCGACGCTGCATGCGATGCAGCGTCAACATGCTGATGTCATCACTCGCTTCAAACATTCACAAACCCCTCATTCGAGGGGTTTATGAATGTTCGTGGGGGGAGGGGGGGGGGGNTCGGAAGAATAGGACTCCCCTGCCCAATGACCTGAGAATATTAACAGATTACCCACGAACAGCAAGAAAACGGACCATGTCGACGCTGCATGCGATGCAGCGTCAACATGCTGATGTCATCACTCGCTTCAAACATTCACAAACCCCTCATTCGAGGGGTTTATGAATGTTCGTGGGGGGAGGGGGGGGGGGAGGGGGGTTTCCTATGGTTCACATGGGGGGTCCAAGACTCCCCATGCGTTGAAAGGGAGCCTGCTGGGCCCCGCTACCACGAGGCCCAGCAGGAACTCGCGCCAAAAAAAAAACCCTGAACCCCGAATGTAATTGAGGTAGGGTTTGACTACGGTTTTAATGGAAAATCTGTAAGGTTTGCGAGTGAGAAAAAGAAAAAAAATAAGCATCTCCGCTCGAATTTGAAAACGGGCGTTTTCACTCGATTGCGATCGAGCGATGAGCTTTTTGTTTTTTATTTTCGACACGCAAACCCCCTAGTTCAATTAAGGGTTTTATGTTTTGCCCGGGCTTTGCCCACGCAAAACATACAAACAACACACATTAGAAAAAAAAAAGATAAGAATTCCGTGTATCATTTATTGATTGATTATGTTCCACATTAATTTTCCATCTCATAATCATGTCTCTGAAATGTTCCATCCCTCACTGTTACATACTTGACGTACACAAGTCCCTCTGCTTTCACAATGGGCATTTCAGTCAGTACAAAAAATCGCCCACCGTGTAACAATACCTCAATTTTCACTCCAATGGTCAAGGGCAATCGAGCAAGCTGCCCTTGCCCTTCAATGATCCTTTTCGCACTTGTAACTCTCACCACTTTCCAGAATCATTGACAAATGTTTGCAAACGTTTGATGAACTTCTCCACGCACCGAGAAATGCCAAAGTTTATAAATCGCATCTTTGCTGTTGATCATCGAAGCCCAACGATTCCTCGGCGGAGTTTCTCAATCCAACCACTCACGATGCGACTCCATAGGCGTTGCTCGACAATTGACTCGACTCGACACTGGATTATTGACCCGACGACTCTGACTACGTCTCATTTGTAACACAACATTTGTATACATGTGTATGATCATTTGGACACTTGTCATCGAAGTACACTTACAGCTAATTACACATTGCTCTAGTTTGCAAAATTCTCACAACGTGTTTGTTGTTGTGTGTGTCGTACACGGCTTACGGTGACCACTTGGCTCATGTCCATTCACGTGCACATGCCTGACATGGCTACCGTGGAAGGAGACCGGCAGCCAGGCAGGTGCCTAGAAGACTTTCTTCTTGTTTAGATTCGTGCTGTGGGACAGCACATAGGCTTGCAGCCTATCAAGGCGTAACTCTCGTTGATGCGGCTGTTCTGGTTCAGACGGCTCGTTGTTTTGACGTGTCTGCAAGGAGTTTTACCCAAAATTGTGGTTTTGCCACTATTTCGTCCTGCTAGAAAATGCGCGCCCTTGTGCGCCACGTGTGTGTGCACCCACTAGGTCAGAGACACTATTCAGGTTGTCTAGGCCTCGGTTGCTAACTTACTCTTCACATTGTTTACAGCTAGACGCGTTGATGCGTCGTGCTAGTCAGACCCTTGCGATTGATTTCTGCCCTACTGCCTAGCACATGCTTGCATGCATTCTGTCATGGTATCAGAGCGGTGAGCCAGTGCTCGCACAGCTGCGTAGAAGAGGCGCAACAACCGTAGTAGCAGTGAGCGACTGCAGCCGTTGCCTTGGGTAGCAGCAGCAGCAGCGCCCACTGTCTCGGCGAGAGGTCCAGGGGAGGACCCACCACAACTCCGGCTGTTTTCTTGAAAACTGTGCGACAGTTCTGCGTCCGTTGCATGATAGCAGAAGCCGTTCCATGGAAGAATCGCAGTGCTCCGCGGTGACGGTGCTACATGAGATCTGCGGTGTTCTGTGAATTCGCAGCGTATCGCCGCGGCAGTTCCGCGGCGCAACGCTGCGGAACTGTTGAACACACCGTTGGTGCTCCACGGTGCTTAGTAGTGGTGAGTTCACGGCAGTTCCGCGACAGTTCCGCGGTCGCCAGTCGTGGCAGGTTCGTGGTGGTTGCGGAACGCACTAACGGAGGCGCCCCAGTAGTTCGCGGCACCCTGTTGTGTTCCGCATTGGCACAACCGCGGTGGCTGTTCCGCAACGGAATGCGCCGATAGTGCCGCGGCTCTACTGCGGTTGCACACAGCATTCCGAAGTGTGTCACCCCGCGGTAACGGTGCCGCGACAGATCCGCCGTGTCCCACGGATCCGCGGCGTTCCGTCGCGACAGCTCCGCGGCGCTTCTAGAACATGCTGTCGGTGCTCCACGGTGCTCGGCGTTCCAAAGTACGCTACTGTTCCGTAGCAGTTTTGCAGTTGCCAGCCGGGGCAGCTCTATGGTGGTTGCGGAATGCACTGATGGTGGTGCCCCGGCAGTTCGCGGCACCCCATTGTTTTGCACATTAGCGCGACCGTGGTGGCTATTCCGCGGCAAGTCCGAAGTGTTCCACGGCAGGCCGCGGAAAATCCGCCGGCAGCACCAACGACAACACCACTAGCAGCACCCCTGGCACTGTCCTCTTAAAACCCGGCCGTCATGCCAAAACTAACACCCACCAATATCGCCACCGACATAGGTGCTGAGGGCAGCCCCGTGAGCCGCCATCATCACCACAGTGACAGCAGCAGTAGCAGCTACAGTAGGGGCCGCAGTAGCAACCGTTGCCGCAACATCAGCAATAACAGAAGTAGCAACAGCAGCAGCGGCGGCATCAGCAGCAGCCGCAACAGCAAGAGCAGTTGCGGACGCCAAGTCCGACGACCTTGGCGGGCCAGGTGCGCGCGGTGGCAGACGTGCAGGCAGAGAGCTACTAGACTTTGACGAGGCAGGTCGCGGAGCTACAGGACATGGTCAGGGGCTTACTGGCCAAGCAACAGCATCAGCCTGTAGACCCAAGTGAGGACCACCTCGCTCTTGACGACAATGCTGATGAGGTAGTGGAGACCCTCTCTGACTCTGGAGAGGAGGATGAGGAGGAGCTGCTGCGAGCACGCCTCCGCGTGGAGGCACGCCGCAGAGCGCGTGAGGGAAATGCAGCCCTCCAGGGGAAGAGCTCCAGCACCTGCGTAGGCTTGGGCTCATCTCGCCGCTCTCCGAGCTTTGAGGAGCTCACTATGCGGGCCCACCTGGGGAAGGGGATTGCCTACTCTACGCCCGGTTCTGTAGTGGCTTCGGCCGTCCCCCTGCCAATTGGTCAAGCCACCCAAGTGGTTTGAGTCGGACCCGCCGGTCTTCCGGACTGGGAGTGACTTCAAGTTCTGGGAGGCGCGCTTTTGTATGTGGGCCATGAGCGGGAGGGTCCTCGTCTACTACTTCACCCCTTCCCAGACGTCCGGCCCCGCCCAGAAACACATGGCGGTCCGCGCCGCCAACGGCCTGATAAAGGCCGTCCCGGACTTCACCAAGGACTTTAGTCGTTTCCTTGACGGCCCCTGTGCGGCATGGGCACTGGCGATGCCCCTTTTTGAGGGTGACACCTTGGCCCTAACGTCCCAGCGTCTCCCCAACTTCAACTCTCTCTGCTAGACAACTCAGGAGTCCAGAGCTGACTACTGGCGCCGGGCGATCCAGCTGCATGAGGAGTTGGGAGACGGTGCCCCTACGTTGTACTCTGCCCTCTAGATCATCTTCAACGGCATCCACCCCGACTACGCACGCGTCTTCAGCAACTTTGACCAGACCCTACTGCGAGACATGGGGAGCGATGGGACCCTGCTGCGCTGGGCCACCCTCCACTTCGTGGAAGTCGCCTGCATGGACGCAGCAAATGGTGCTCGCCGCAGCACCGCTTTAGCTGCAGTTGCCGCCACGTCCTCCTCCTCGTTGTCTACAGCAACAGCAACACCAGATCAGGGGAAGAAGGGCTGCACATCGTCAGTCGGTGGCTCCAGCGGTGGGACTTACAACGGGAGCAACATCAGCCGCAACAGCATAGGCGGGAGCAGCAGCAGCAGCGGCGGCAGCAATAGCAGCGGCGGTAGTAGCGGCTCTGGGAGCAGGACGGGCCGCTGGCTCGTGTGCTTCAACTGCGGAGACGACCATCGATATCCTGACTGCACTCGGCTGATGGGCTGCCCATTGGGCAGGGCGAAGATCACGCGCGGGCTACAGCAGGCGCGTGAGGCGCGCTTGCGCTAGACGTCTGGTGTGACTGCCTGCTGTACCGCCACTGCCGCAGCCGTCCCAGTGCATCGTGCCACTACAGCGGTCTCCTCCACACACCCTCGCAACCAGACGCTTGCCGACTGGGAGAGGACGATCGCCGAGGTGCACCAGCTTCTTGCCCTGCGCTCGTCTCAGGGAGGTGCGAGTGATTTGACTGAGCCGGGGGGTTCTACAACTTGTGGACTGTCTGTGTCGTTGTGTGATGGTGCCTGTGATGATCCCCATGCCGAGTCTTGTGCGGCTGACGGACTTGATGACGTGTCTTGGTTGCATGAGTCTTCTGTACGCGCCGTCGTTTCCCTTGCCATGTCGCCCGCTGAGCGTCCCGCTGCCGTACCCTGTTCAGTGGCCGAGTGCCACGTTGCCCCATGTACGTGGTCTACGGATGCCACCTGGGTCGTGGACTCTGGTACCACCCATCACATGACGCATCGTTGTGACGCCTTTGTCGTCTTGCATCCGGTTGGTGCTTTTCGCTCTGTCCGCACTGGAGCTGGCCATGAGATCCCTGTCCAGGGTGTTGGGGTTGTGCAGTTCACCGGGCCCACTGCTCTCGTATACATCTCCAATGTCCTCTTTGTCCCTGATACGGAACTCAGCGTACTGTCTTTCCGTGCTTGCACCAAGATGGGCCTCGGTGTCATGCACACGGATGCCGATGATCGCATCTTTGTGCGCGACACCTAGGAGACCGTCCTCCGTGGGACGGTCATCGATGATCTCTCTTACATCTATGGGTCCTTTGTGAGCATCCCCCCTTGCCTCCTTCTCCCACTGCTCATGTCTTTATCGCTGGTGCTCTGTCCTCGGAGCACCACCGTCTCCTCCATCGACGCCTCTTTCATGTACACCTGGGGGCTGTCGACAGTCTCATCCGTACCCAGCCTGCTCTCGGTCTTGATGCGGCGTCCTTCAAGGTGCCGCCCACAACCGACTTCCTATCATGTGCTGAAGGCAAAATGCACCGGTCCACCTATCCCGAGTCTTTCTCGAGGGCTCGTCGGCCCTAGGAGCTTGTCCAGTCCGACCTCATGGGTCTGCTCCCTGTCGAGTTTTAGGAGGATCGCGGCCACTACGTCCTGATGTTGACTGATGACTTCACGCGCATGCGCTTGGTCTATAGTCTGCGTCAGAAGAGCAACGCCGCCATTGCTGTCCGTCTTTGGCTAGTCATGACTGAGCGCCAGTCCCACCGTCACTTTTAGACGTTTTGCTGTGACCGCGGCGGTGAGTACCTCAGGGACATGGCCCGCTCCTTCACCGAGCTTGGTGTCTTCCAAAACCTCCCCGCTCTCGCCACCCCCCAACAGAATGGTGTCTCAGATCGCAGGAACCGGACCATGGAGGACGCGGTCTGCGCCATGTGCGCCGACAGTGCCATGCATGAGGCCTTTTCCTTTGAGGGCATAGCGTACATGACCTGGGTCTGGAACCGCATTCGACATGGCCCCCTCCAAGGTCACTGCATGCCTAATGAGCTAAGGTACGAGCGTCGCGCGGATCTGCGCCTGGCCCGTGTCTAGGGCTCCCTTGCTCGTGTCTGGTTCACATCGGAGCAGCAGGGGAGCAAGCTCTCTCCGCGGGGCCACATCCGTGCCTTCGTCGGTGTGCCCCCCCCTGTCGAAGGCCTGGCGGTTGTGGGACTCTGAGCAACGCCGCATCGTTGAGTCCCGTGATGCTCTCTTCTTCAAGCATCGCGCATTCTGCGACCTTGCTCGCATCCATGCTCTTTGTGCTGCTCATGCCCCTGGGTGTGCTGGGCTACGTAGTGTCGAGGAGGTTCCTATCACGGTTGGCAAAGTGCCCCCGGCCTGTGCGGTCACTCTGTCGCCGACAACCCTGGGGACTGTCCCCAGAGGGTGTGCCCATCAGCACCCCCAGCCCCGTCCCATTTGTGGCGAGCTCCCCCGCCTTCGACTCTCCCCTCTCGCCTGTGTTTGAGTCTGCGTCTGAGTGCGTATCTTGTCTGAGGCCATGCCCGATCCTGAGTCTGCATCCGCGTCTGAGGTGATGCGTGATCCTGCATCCGTGTCCGTGTCTGGCTTTGAGCCGTCACTGCCTCCGGCCGCTGACGTGCCTGCGTTTGCCGTGGGACCGTACCCAGCCGCTGAGGTCGCGCCATCCTCTAGTGACGTACATGCTGTGCAGTCCACACTGGCATGTGAGTAGGCAGCGGCAACTGCTTCTGCCCCGTCGGACCCCTACACACGGGCACCCGGCAGCCGCCTCCGCCCTCGCCCGACGCGGAGCGTCATCAACAGTGACCCTGGCACAAAGGCCCTCGGCCTGAGTGCTCGCGACCTCACGGAGGTTCACCCTAGTTGTGCCACTAGAATGGCACTACAAGCTCATGAGTGCGGACTCGCTCGTGACGCTGCTAAGTCCATGGTGACCGTCGACCCTCCCTTTTTGGCGTATGCCCTGGCCACACGCAGTGCACCACCGTTGTCTCCCGATCCCACAAGTCTTCCTAAGGCCTTGTGAGCTTTGGACGCTAAGCAATGGCGCGCTGCCTGCCAAGCTAAGCTCGATGCCATCTGGGAGCACGGCATCCTTGAGTTGGTGGACTTGCCGAAGAACCGCAAGGCCATCAAGGCCAAGTGGGTTCTACGCAAGAAGCTCAAACCAGACGGCACTGTGGAGCGCTACAAAGCCTGCCTAACAGCAAAAGGCATCTCCTAGGTCCCTAGTGTGGGCTACACCGAGACCTTTGCCCCTGTTGGCCGGATTACGACCACGCTCACGCTTCTCAGCCAGGTGGCACAGCACGATTGGGAGCTCCATCAGATGGATGTCAACAACGCGTTCCTTAACGGGGACCTTGAGGAGGATATTTGCATGGTCTAGCTGCCCAGCTTTGAGGATGGCACCGGTCGCGTGTACCGGCTACAGAAGGCCATGTATGGCCTCAAGAAGTCACCTCGCAGCTGGAATCAGGAGATCACCAGCACGCTGAGACGCGGTAGGTCCGTTCAGAGTGATGCTGACCGATCTCTGTTCCTCTCACAGTTCCCAGTACCGATCGGTACCATCCTCGTCTACGTGGACGACCTTGTGATTGCCTCGCTCGACCTAGGAGCAGTGAAGGCTGCCAAGGCTATTCTCTCCTTGGCCTATAAGATGAAAGACCTTGGAAGGCCCCTGTCTTTCGGGGGATGGAGATCCTGCATGACCGCGTTTGCGGCACATTCCGTGGCCATCAGGCACGCTACGCAGAGGCTGTGGGGGAGCGCTTTGCTGACCTCCTTGCTACTGTCCGCACGGCCTCCACGTCCATGACCCTTGAACGACAAGTTTCCCTGAAGGTGGATGATCCGGCTGACCTGGCGGAGCCAGAAGGCATGACCCTGTACCTGCAAGTCATCGGCTCGCTCATGTACTTGGCCACCACGACATGGCCCGACATTGCCTTCACTGTCAAACTGCGCGCTAAATTCTCGGAGTCTCCATGCCAGCAAACATTGGAGGCAGCAGTCCGGTGTGTGCGCTACATCATGTCCACCGTACGCTTTGGCCTGTGCTTTCACGACAAGGTGTCTGTTGTGCTCGATGGGTACACAGACAATGAGTGGGCATGGAGTCCAGATGGCAAGAGCCGCACCGGCTATGTTTTTCTCATTGGAGTGATCGCGGTGTCCTCGCGCAGTGGGAAGCAGGGCTGCATCACACGTAGCACACGGAGGCAAAGTATGTTGCTCTAGGCGCCTGTGTAGCTGAGTGTGTCTGACTTGTCCGTCTGCTGTGTGAAATTCATCAGTCCATTTCCCCCGTGGTCCTTCAGTGGGACAACATGAACACGGAGGCCATCGCCAAGAACTCAGGGGTGTTCCATACATGCATAAAGCACATCAATGTCAAGCACTGTTGAAAAATTGCCCCTCCGCATGCCCAAGTGCGGCACCGGGAAGCACTGACGAGCCGCCAAAAAATGGAAACTCCGCTCCGGCGGATCTGGCGACTCGACATTTGCTCGGATCCTAAAAAGGAGGATTGCTCCTGAAAGTTGACAAGTTGTTGAATCCGGTGGAAGTTGTTTTGCCGGAATCGAACAAGTATCGAGGGAGATATGGCTTGCCAAAGTTGGGGTATGCGCATCGGCTCTGGGAGCCGGCTGCGACTCGAAATCCGGTCGATAATCGACCGGACCGAGTAACAAAAACACCATCTGGAGAAAATGCTCGGATAGGCCTGCCGAGGCGTCCAGTGGATGATCCACCTGATCCGGCGGATCATCCACCGGATCCAGTAGTGCAGGTTGTTACTGAGGGACTTAGCCAAAAATCTGGCTCGGCGTCTGGAACTCAGTATTACGTTTTGTTACTCGGGGACTCAGTCAAAATTCTGACTGCATGTCCGCGGACAGGTTTCGAACCTCGTCACACCCCATCACCAAACACGACCCAAAAGTGGGTAGGGTGTGTGGATACAGTGCAAGGGACCCCCACGCCATGTGCAATGGGACATGCGCCTTGGGAAAGTCGCTTCGCACATGAATGAAGGCGCCACGGCGAGTGGCGGCGGCAGGCTTCTGTGGTGGGTGAGACCTGCGCTTCGACAAGCATAACTTGAGCTACGCTTGGCCAAATTGCGCACAGTTAGGAGCGTTGGAAAGCTCATGACTAGCCCTATAAATGTTGTGATCATGTCTATGTTAAAAAACTAACGCAAAACGACGTTATTCCCTTCGCAACGTGACTGTCTCTAAATTCCTACTCACATAGCGTGAGGCGACCAGAAAGCTCACGCTCAGTCTCAGATTCGCCCAAAACAGTAGACGTGAACCACAAGAGACGATCAGACAAACGTCGGGACCGCACCACGCGGATCTCATCCTGACAAGCACCACTTTGCGCGTGATCTGGTTGACCTTGTTGAGATTCGAGTCATCCATGTGGGCATTGAATGGCAACGCGCGGATTTTCTGACCAAGGCTCTGGGTTGTTCAAAGTTTCATGCAGCCACTCGCTTCGTGGGACTCTGTCCCATTCCTTTTACAGGTGGACTCCTCATGTGCCACGTTGCGTGTGCTGTACTTGCTCCGTACACCATCTTTGTGCTTCCCGCTCTGTACAACGTTAGTATCTGCATATGCATGGATGTGTATCACCCTCTGGTAATGGAGGAATGTTGTTGTGTGTGTCGTACATGGTTTACGGTGACCCCTCGGCTCATGTCCATTCACGTGCAAATCCCTCACATGGCTACCGTGGCAAAAGACTGGCGGCCGGACGGGTGCACAAAAGATTTTCTTCATGTTTTGATTTGTGATCTAGGATGGCACATAGGCTTGCAGCCTATCAATGCGTAGCTCTTGGTGATGCGGCTGTTTTGGATCAGACGGCTTGTCGTTCTGACGTGTTTGCAGGGATTTATGCCCAAAACTGTGGTTTTGCCATTGTTTTGTCCTGCTAGAAAATGCGTGCCCTTGTACGCCGCATGTGTGTACACCCACCAGGTAAGAGACACTATTCAGGTTGTCTAGGCCTCAGTTGTCAACTCTCTCTGCACATTGCTTGTAGCCAGACGCGTTGATGCGTTGTGCTAGTCAGACCCTTGCAGTTGATTTCTGCCCTACTGCCTAGCACATGCTTGCATGCATTCTGTCAGTGTTCTACCTCGTAAGTTTTACTCTGTTGTGTCCTCTCGGCTTGTTTACATTGGCGTGTAGATGACTGACGTCAAGACTAGCAACCTAATCGGGAGGATCGACTCCGTCCGCATGGGGGAGACTGTGACGGTCACCTCCTATTGGCAGGGAGTGGAGGATAACCTGCGCTGCCTTGGAGATGTTACGCCACCCTCTCTCACTACGTTCCAGACCATCAAGTCCGACGCCACGCACGTCTACTCCAATGTGTTTGTCCCTTACTCCCAGAAGGTCCTCACCACGATGGCTGCCGAGGGTACCCTCATGCCCTAAGCATACGAGCTGTTCCTTCGCATTGAGGAGGCTCTTCAAGAGTCACATATCCATCTTACGGAGTCCCTTGCTTGTCCTTCCGCCGCCTCAATGGCTGTTGCTGCCTTAGCAACAGCAGCATCTTTGGCACCTCCTTGTGCAGGAAGAAGCACAAGGGCAAAAAATGCAAGGGCCCACAGCAGGAGTCTAACGGATCCGGTGGCGACAACCTTGTCTGCCACAATCGTGGCCAATGAGGACATGGGTGGTACACATGTCCGCTCCTGACTGACGGGACTTGCGTCATCACCACCATACGTCACCAGCGTCTGCGTCGCCTTGCCACCGCTACCGTGACTATGGCTACTCCTGTTGCATCTGCGTGCCTCGCGACGGCTCCACCACAATATCTTCTACAGCCATCCACGCCCGCTCCTCCGTCACTATTGCCTTCCTCCTCCTCCCTGGACTCTCATGCCGTCACACCACAGCCGGTCTACTCTGCCGGACTTTCCACCCGTGTGTGTCAGTTAGAGCACTTCATCGCACTCCTGCTCGGCCTCCTCGCCCCCCTCCCTGGTGAAGTGCCGGTTGGGTCGTCGCTCCTCTGCCTTACCCTGCATGACAGAGCCTGTGCTGCAGTTGTGCCCTGTACCTTCGTCCACTCAATCCTGTGCCATGCCCTTCCCACGTGCTCCTCTTTGTAATGATGTCGCTTGGCTGGATGACTGGTAGTCTTGGTTTGCACCCCCGTCTACCGTGTTCGCGTCGCTTGCCCACTGTCCTGTGACTGCCAACAACCTGGCCACATCGGTCCAGGATCTGTCAGTGACCTGGATCAACGACTATGAGGCCACACATCACAGGACGGCCTCGTGCGAGGCTTTCAGTATCCTCGGTCCCGTCACCGATGTTTCTGGGGTTTGGACGGAATCTGGTCAGGTTTTACCCGTTCGTGGTGTCAGCGTTGTTTGTTTCCGTGGTCCTGTTGGTAATGTCTTCGCCACTCATGTCCTTTTTGTCCCTGGCCTTGAGCTCAGCCTCCCTTTTGTCACTGTGCTTTAACGCATGAGCATGGATGTTCTGCAATCATGTGCTATTGACACTGTGTCGTTGCCTCCGTAAGGTCATGTCGTTTTGCATGCCACCGCCCGTGGCAAGTTGTGGCACGTATCGTGCCTGTTGGCTTCTAACTCTGTGCCCTCCTCATCAGCCAACACTGTCCACGTGTTTGTTTCTAGTAAACTCTCTCTGTAGTACACACACGTCTCCTCCATTGCCGCATTCGTCACGTCCACTATGCCACTTTTGACAGCATGCTTTGCACGCAGCTAGCCACAGGCCTTGATCCAGCCTCCTTTCTTCTATCGTGTCCCAACGAGTGTATTGATTGCACTCGTAACAAGATGTACTGCTCCACCTACCTTCTGTCTGCCTCTCAAGCGACCAACCCGCTTGACTTGGTGCTCTCTGATTTCATAGGTCTCCTCCCAACGGAGTGAGTCAAAGAGCACGGTTGTTATATCCTCAGACTTACGGATGACTACTCTCGCTATCGCTGGGTATTCGGCCTTGGGCAGAAGAGCAAAGTGCTCCCACCATTTAGGCCTGGCTTGTCTGTGTTGAGCACAAGTCTGGTTATCCTCTCCGCCACTTCCGTTCTGATCGCGGGGGTAAGTTTATGGGGGAGACCACACTCGTCCTCGCCTCCTGTGACGTCCATAATGAGACGTTGGCGTCTTATATGCTAGCCAATAATGGCGTCTCTGAGCGGTGGAATTGCACCATGGCCAACGCCGTCCACACCATGCGGGTCATGTCCGGTCTCTTTTACGGCTTCTACTTCAAGGCCATGACCTACATGATGTGGGTCTGGAACCAGATTCCTGACGGACCCATTCCCCGTCAGTCCACACCATACCAGAACTGGTGTGGAAAGCAAGCCAACCTCTGTCAAGCTCGCGTCTTGGGCTACGTAGCCATCGTGTAGTTGCCTGTCCCACACCAAGGTGGCAAGATCAAGCCTCACGCTTGTCCCTGCACCTTCCTTGGCGTTTCACATGAATCATAGGCATGGCGTTTCTGGGATCCCATCCGACACCATATCATCAAGTCCAGGGACACCCTCTTTTTTGACTTGTTCCCCCGTGACCTCGTTCGCTCCGGCCCGTTGATGTTCCTCTGGTCGCGTGGGGGAGTCGTGGGTCCGTCCTCCGTCCAGCCGCTTTTGGGCGTCCCATCGTCTGCGCCCGCGGGTCCTTCTACGCCAACTGCCCCGTTAGTGTCTGCCGGTCTCCAAGGCCGGCTGCCTCTTCTGTATCCGCCAGCCCTTCTGGACCGGCTACTCCATCCGTGTCCGCCAGTCCCTTAGGACCGGCTGCCCTGTCGGTATCCGCGAGCCCCTAAGCGTCGGCTGCCTTGTTTGTGTCCGCCAGCCCCTCAGGGCCGACTGCCCCATCTATGTCCGCCAGCCCCTCAGGACCGGTTGCCTCGTCCGTGTCCGCCAGCCCCTCAAGGCCGGCTGCCCCGTCCATGTCAGCCAGCCCCTCTGGGCTGGCTGCCTAGTTTGTGTCCGCAAGTCCCTTAGGGTTGGCTGCTCCATCCGTGTCCACAAACCCCTGAGGTCTGCCTGCCATGTCCGTGTCCTTCAGCCCCTTAGATTCGGCTGCCCTGTCCCTGTCTGATAGTCCCTCAGGCCGAGCGTCCCGTCCGTGTTGGCGCACTACACACATGGTCCGGGAGGGAGCCTTCGACCCAAGCTGACAGTGAGCACTCAGGCTGCCTCCTCATCCGCTCTCGCTCCACGATCCCCTGTCACCTCAAGAGGCTCTTTGCGTCCTGTCAGCCCTACGTCCATAGACGTGATTGGGGACCCCGGCATATAGGCACTTGGCTTGGCCACACTATCACTCATTACTGACCTACATCCAGGGTCAGCTTTGGGCTATGCCTTTCTCTATCAAGAGCATCATTATGTCAACCACGTTCACGTGGATGGCACCAAGGATGTGGGACACGTACGCCTTTATTCCGTGCTCTACGGAACAACCAGAGGACCGAGCCAGCCTACGTGAGGCTCGACGTCTCCCGAGGCTGCTCATTGGGAGGTTGCATGCGCCGACGAGCTTGCCGCCATTGAACAACATAATGTCTATGAGCTCGTCGACCTCCCCCCAGGCTGTAAGGCCATCCGTGCCAAGTGGGTTCTCTGGCAAAAGTGGAAGCCAGACGGGTCCCTGGACAAGTACAAGGCCCGTCTTACAGCCAAGGGGTTTGCTCATGTCCTTGGGATGGACTATGACAAGATCCTTACCCAGGTTGGTCGGTTCTGCACTAGCTAAGCATAATTCAGCCCGGTTACCCAGCACGAATGGGAATTGAATCAAATGGATGTGAGAAACACCTTTCTCCATTGCTCATTGGAGGGCAAAGAGCTCTACATTGTGTAGTCTCTAGGCTTCGACGATGGCTTCGGCAAGGTTTGGAATCTGCGGAAGGCCATCTATGACCTGTAGCAGTCATCGCGCTACTGGAACCAAGAGATCAGTCGTACGCTTCTCATTGGCAGTCTCCTACGTAGCGTTTACGAACCCGCACTGTTCATCAGACCGTGAGGTCAGACCCTTGTCGTTGTCCTGGTCTATGTCGAGGACCTGCTTATTGCATCACCAAATGCAGCCGCCATCCAACGGGTGAAGGACCTGCTACATGTTGCCTACGAGATGAAGGACCTCGGGCTAGTACGAATATTTCTGGGCATGGAGCTTGAGCATGATCAGTCTATGGACATCCTACATGTCCACTAGGCCGCCTACGTCTAGACCTTGTCCGGGCGCTTTACTGAGGACCTTCCCCTCGTGTGGAGAAAATCCTCACTCATGTCCCCTGATGGTCAAGATGATGCTTCAGAGTTCTGATCCAGCCGTGATTGGGGAGATAGTAGATGTGACCACGTGTTTACGCGTCATCGGGTCACTGATGTTCCTGGGGACGACGATGCTCCGAGACATTGCGTTCGCCGTCAACTTCCTTACATAGTTCTCTTAGAAGCCACGTCACCTCCATTTCCTGGCCGCGATCCGAGTACTATGCTATGACGTCTCTATCCCACGGGGAGGCCTCATGTTCCGTCGATAGCCATCCGTTGTGGCAACGGGATACACCGAAAGTAGCTGGGTTGGCAGTGCGGACGGCAAGAGTTGTACTAGTTGCATCTTTCTTGTTGGTGAAACGGCTGTATCTTGGCACATCGTCAAGCAAGGTTGCATTGCGCGCAACACCGTTGAGGTCGGGTATGTGGCGCTTGGTTCTGGCGCTTGTGGGAGCGTGTGGCTGCACTGCCTGTTGTCCGAGTTGCGTCAGTTAGCACGCCTATCACGCTACACTGTGACAATGAAAGTGCCATTACCATTTTTGACAATGACGGCTCACACTTTCACAAAGCATGTCAATGTCAAGTATTACAATGTACGTTCAATGTTGCATGAAGACAACATCAGCATTGTGTGGGTTGCGACAGCACAACAGCTGGCTGACTTTTTGACCAAGGCATTGAAGCGTGACTCGTTCAAGAAAGCTGTGGGTGCCATCGGTGTGCGTCTGTGAGGTTCTCTCTCTCCCTGTCCACTTGGTCTCTGTGTTTTTTTCCCCTCTATGTGCACTACGCTTGTGAGTCATGGGGGAGTGCTAGTTTTCTCACTCATCTCTCACTTGTACTCTATTGTGTCCTCCCGGCTTGTGTACATCGGCGTGCAGATGGCTGATGGTGAGACGCGGCGCTGGTGGGGTGTCATCTGGTGGAGACGATGCACGCTAAGGCCTACACACCGTTTGCCTGAGCCTCCTCCCAACAACATGCTCAGCTCCATCGGGAGACCTCCTCGGCAGTCATACTATCAGTAGTCACTGTCGCTGCATATGCTATCTGTAGGCATCCAGTGCCATGTCTGTCTGCACTGTTGCGTTCGCATCACCATATTATTCCTAAGGTGTAAGTTTCATGATATTCGGGCACTGTTGGTACCGGGAATTAGCCTAGACACCATCGGGGTTTAGGCAGCCATAACTCCTCACTACTATTTTTTCTAGCTGTTTCTGACCGCACGATTGCATTTGCAGTTTATGTATCATGGTTTGGTCCAATTTTCAAGCAAAACGGATAACGCCATGGTTTTGGGCTGTCGGCCGTCTGGCAGGGCTCACCGAGAAAACCCTGCCTGCAAAAAAATAGGTATGTTTTCTGATTCGCTTAGAAACTGAGTAACAAGCCCTACAGATGTAGGAGGGAGCTATAATTTGGAGGGGTCTCTCATTGTTGCTCATTCTCATTTCTTAATCAGTCATTTCCAGTTTTCAACTGTTGTCTGGAGCTAACTCTGGCGCGCGGAATTCTGAGTAATGAACACCAGAGCTCTCAGACTTAGGCTGTGGTGTAGCAGAATGAGGGGGCAGCTTAAGCAACGAGCGCGGGTTCCTGCAAGCTGCATCAACAACATTGCTGTCCCAACCTGCTGCTATAGGATCTCTTCCGCATAGCACTTGGTTTGAGAGCACAGTGGTGCTGGAGAGGCATCTGACTAATTCACCCATCCAGAGGACTACCTTGCACAAGTCGTCAGCGCATCTCGTAGGTCAAGACTTTGCAGAGTTCATGATTACGATGTGAACAGAGCGAGCACATTTGACCGCCAGCAGTGAGTCTTCGACGACGAATTCAGCGATGGAGGAGGAGAATGTATCTTTGTGCACAAACCCTTAGGCTCCTTGGCAGCTGGATCATCAGTGTCGGCTCCAATGACAAACCCGGTCACGGATCCAACACCAGTAAACCAGCCGCCTTTACCGCCTGCCTCAAAATCTGCTGCAGGAACAACAGGTAGCATCGGATGAGAGGTACAAATGAATGAGGAACTGGCAAACCGTACATCCGCGCTCAAGGGGATCAATACCTATCTGCTCCAACAGGTCAACGTTGCAATGAAGGGACTTCGGAACACGAGTGCTTGAAAAGCGGTGCTCGTCGAGAGAAACACCCTCAACACGATTGTGTTGAGGGTTTTTGAGATTGCAAAGCTTGAC
The DNA here is from genome assembly GCA_023375785.1 of Penium margaritaceum. Classification (NCBI taxonomy): domain Eukaryota; kingdom Viridiplantae; phylum Streptophyta; class Zygnematophyceae; order Desmidiales; family Peniaceae; genus Penium; species Penium margaritaceum. Next base: position 33,046 of record SZWC01003349.1, on the reverse strand, counting down.
GAGGGATACGAGGATGACCAACCGATGATATTCCTAAATGTGCAACCCTGAGGTAACAACAGTTCCAGAACGGTAGCGGCACTAGGCTGGAGGGGCTTTTCATAGTTCCGTAAGCAACGACTTGGTTTGCAAGCTAGGTTTGAAAACCAAACCAGGGGTGTTTGAAGGAAAAATCGTCGATGGGAGATTGTACATATGGAGACTCCAAGAACCACTACAATTGCAAGTGCGAGACTTGCGGGATGTAATGGTCTGGAGGTCACGTCTAATGAGTGATCACATAATAATTCTCGGACGTGATTTCCTTTACCAGCATAATCCGCAAACCGACTAGAAGAGTGGTGACGTCTATGTGGAAGGCGATGACGCCAAGAGACAAATTTTGTGCCTGGGATGGAAGACGACAGCTGAAACAACAGAGGTGGAAGCAGAAGAGGAAGCTGCAATGACTAGGAAGTCACATAGATATTGCTCTATGTGGCCACATACTGCATACAACAAGGGGTCAAGCATGGCTCATACATCTCAAGCCAATGGAGGAAGCAAAAGTGGTAGCAGCTGACTCAACAACATCATCAACGTCATCGGCATCAACAAAGTTTGCGATGGTTTCCAAGGAGCTCACACCTCTCGTCGGAGAGTTTGCGGATGTCTTCCCCCAAAAACTCCTGAAGCCCCTGCCACCTCAACGTGACATGCACCATCCGATCGAACTGAAACCAAGCAGCTGAGCCAAAGTTTAAGAGTCCTATCAAATGACCAATCACGAGATCACTGAGCTGAAAAAGCAGCTCGACAAGATGTTAGGTCAAGGATTCATGCGCCCATCCACGTCACCGTAAGCCGCACCGTAACTGTTCGTGAAAACAAAGACTGGCGAGATGCAGATGTGAATGGACTGCCAGGAATTGAACGATGCAACCATCAAGAACTGCTACCCTCTTCCCCGCGCCAACAAGGTTTTTGACCAACTATGATGAGCTCGAATTCTCACCATATTTGACTTGCGCAGTGGCTAACACCAGATCTACGAGGCAGAAGCTGACATCAAGAAGACGGCGTTCCAAATACGCTACGGGCATTTCAATTTTATGGTCATGCCGTTCGGACTAACAAATGCCCTGATGACGTTCATGGTAGCAATAAACAATACTCTGTGCCCATACATTGACGATTTTGTCGTGGTGTACCTTGACTATATTATGGTGTATAGCCACACCCCGGAGGAGCACGATGGACATGTCCAAGAAGTTCTCAAAGTTTTAGGAAGAGAGAAAACTTTCAGAAAACTCTCGAAGTGCGACTTTCGTCCCCTTACGGTCCAGTTTTTGGGCCATTTCATCAACAACGGACCGATCACCATGGATCTGACAAAAGTGGCAGCAATTGGTGATTGGTCGATGCTGACCAACGTCTGAGACATTGAAGTTTTCTGCAGCTTCTACAATTACTACTGACGTTTTGTTGGGAATTACACCCAGGTGTCAGTGTCTCTGTCCAATCTCACTAAAAAAGAAAATGAGTGGTGATGGGGAGAGCAAACAAGAAGCGTTCACCGCTTTGCGGAATTCTCTAAACTCTACACCAACCCTACAATCAGCTGATCCAGCTGCCGACCACGTCATGGCCATGTACACCTCCGATTGAGCCATCGGCGTGGTCCTCCTACAAGATCATGGAAATGGAGAGCAACCGGTCTTGTGTATGTTGCCAACATTGTGTGGAACAGAACTCAACTACGCCCTACAGAAGAAGGAGATGTTGGCTGTTGTACACACATTTTAAGACATGGAGTTGTTATCTTGAATGCTGCCAATGCGTCGTACGGACCAACCATCATGCGCTGAAACATTTGAAGACGCAGCCAAACCTCAGTCGACGTCACACCAGACGGATGGAGGTCCTTAAATCCGGGTTTGACTACGATATTGAGTACCGGCTGGGAAAAACCAACCCAGCAGACGCACTCAGCTGCCAACCGGACTTGATGGCCGAGGGAACGACAATTCAACTAGAGCAAGTTCTGTGTGTTGAACAGTAGTTCACACAAAACTACGACTAGCATGGCGGATATGAGAAGGTAAGGTACCGGTAGGACGCACCCTGTTGGCGACGACGATTCACTCGCGACGTGTTCGTTCCCCCAAATGATGAACTTTGCCACATGCTGCTCAAAGAATGCCACGCCACCGGTCCAGGTGAATATTTTGGAGAAGACAAGACACTGCTGAAGCTAGCGAGACACTACTGGTGGGATAAGATGCAACCGACATGGCCTACTTCTGCAAATCATGCAACACGTGTCAGTGAAAAAAATTCCGTCGGACACAGCCACCCAGACTTGTGCAGTCACTCCCTATTCCAAGGAAACTATGGACAAACATCTCCATAGACTTCATTACTGGCTTGCCAGTCACCCACGAGGGCTTTGACACAATCCTTGTGGTTGTTGACAGGTTTTCCAAAAAATTGCATCTTATTCTAATAAGACCGTCGTCACCGCCAAAGTAACAGTGCTGCTGTGTCTAAACCACATTGTACGGCTTCACCGCGTGCCAAGGACCATCACAAGCGATAGCGATAGTAAATTCACCAGCTGTTTTTGGCGCGAACTGGTGACTCGCTACGGTAGTTGAATCCAGCTTTCAATCGCGCTCCACCCTTAAGCCGACAGCCAAACCGAGCGGACCAATCAGACGCTCAAATAACTTCTCCAAAAGTTATGTGAACCACACGGGACGGATTGGGAAGCAAAACTCTCGACAGCCAAAATCGCATATAATTTGGCAGTTTCCACCACAACAGGTAAAGAACTCTTCAAAGTGATGAATGACAAACTTCCTATCACACCAGCTGGACAACACATTCAAAGGAACATTCCCGTGGTTGATATCCATTGTCCCGACTTCTCCCCCCTTTTGGGAGGAAACAGGGTAGAAACTCGCAAAGACACAAGCAGCAATGATACGAGCAGCTGACCGACATTGTAGCAACGATATGCTCACTACTGGAGAAAACGTTCTCTGCAGTTCAGCAAATATCAAACTCCACAGAGCTGGCTGGTTCAAGCTCAAACCCCGATGGTTGGGACCGCTTGGGATCGAGCACATGCAAACCCCTGTTGTTGCATGACTCAAACTCCCTAACACTATGCAAGTTCACTAGTGCTCCATATCAACAGACTCAAGCACTACTGGGACCTAGGAGAGAACTTTCTCTGCAGTGATTGACCTCTCCCTCCACCTGTACAAGTGAACAAGGACACAATACATCATCGAGGACATCCTTTGCCATCGAGGATGTGGCAAAATGACAGAATATATTGTCAAGTGGCACGGCTATGATGCCGCGCATAACAGTGGGGAACCTTATGACAATATCTGCGACGTTGATCACTTGATGGACGGATGTTACGGCCGTTACAGGGCCACATTTGTACGTGCGCCGGGACGTTGCGCCTAAAAGTGGGGGAAGTGTTTCGTACCAGATGTACACAAGTCCCTAAGTTTTTAGGGGAATTTTGTAACGGGCTGAGTCTCCAGCTCCTGCTCTGAAGTCGTCGTCTGAGTTCGCAGAATGGCGTTCTCAGTCCGCGTCAGGGGTTTACCCCTTTCGCAAGACTGAGGGGCAATCGTCATCAACGACCCAGAGCAGGGAGACTCAAATACTTTGAGTCTCCTGAGGCCCATTTCCGTTTTCAACCAAACCCCTGGTTTTGGGACCCAAACCGGGGGTTTTTGCCTCGAACTCGTGTGTTCGCACAAGTTATTTCGTTCGTTTTATGTCCAAGTTCGTCTTAAATGAACTTCGATTCATATTTTGTCGTTCTGGCGTGAAATCGTCGCGTGCGAGGCACGCTGGCGATTTCGCGCCAGCGAGTTTCACCTCACCCTCGCTCCCCCTATCCCTCGTCCTCTCTTGCTTGTTTGCAAGGAGGGCGAGGGGGGGCGAGGGCACGAGGCCACGAGGCCTCGCCCTCGAGGTCCTCCTTGCCTCTCAGCCGCCGATCGGGTTGAGGCCGCGATCGGTAACTGGTGGCTGGCCGGCCGGTGGCCGGCCGGTCACTTGGCCGGCCGCCGGCCGTCCAGCCGGCCGGCAGCAAGCTGGCCGGTGGCCAGCAAAGTGCTGGCCGCCGGCCAGCCCTCGCTGTCGCAAGGGGTGGTGCGCAACCACCCCTCGCTTCAGCGAGGAGGGAGGGCCGAACCGGCCCTCCCGCTACATTCCTCCCCACTTATTATGAACCGTCCCGGTTCATGAACAACAAGTAGGATTGTCAGTCAGTGAGTCATCAACATTGTGAAAGAAAACTAATAAATTCAATCACCAGCTAAACATGAACACGTGCATGGTACTTAGACCTAAGCTACAGCTTGTAGGTCAGCACGGCTAGCAGCCTCCTCCCTTTAGGCTGGAGCGTCCGTGCGACAACCATGTTGGGCGTCCCCAACCTCCTATGGTCGTTGTCCATGAATGTTGCTGTGTGGGAATGTTGTTCACTTTTCACGCGTTTAGGTGGTACCTCATGCCACGCGTCGATCTGTGCGAGCTGCAAGCTTGCTCCAGAACTCGTTGACCACCCCTGTGGGTAACCGAGATTCGGGCTCCCATGAATTATGTTCAGGTCCACAACCTGCCCAATGAACGAGGTACTCCCTGACAATGCGCGACCGAAGAGTACGCTCTTGGTGCTGGAGAAGGCGAAGGACCTCGTATTGGCCGTCGGCAGCCAGGACTGTAGGCGGTGGCTGAACGGTTCCTTCTGCTGTGTACGGAGTCAGCAGGCTCACATGAAACACGTCATGTATCTTCATACTCGGCGGAAGCAGCAATCGGTATGCCACTGGCCCGATGCGTGCCACAATGGGAAACGGCCCAATCCACTTCGGTAGAAGTTTTCTTACCCCTGGCGACTTCAACCGAAGGCTTTTAGTGCTGAGGAGCACTTTGTCACCGATGTCGAACGACACCTCTCGGCGACCTTTGACGGTATATGCCTTTTATCGCTGCCGAGCTGCTTGAAGGTGACCCTTTCGCCTCCTGTAACAAGGAGTCGATGCGCTCGGCACAGGCGTGAGTGGAAGGAACCTGCCCTCCTATACTCCCACTCTTCACCAATGAAGAGGGTACCACTGGATGCCGACCACTGTTCAACACGAACGATGTGAACTGTGTGGACTCGTTCATCGAGTTGTTCACCGCAAACTCTGCCAGTGCTAGGAATTCGTCCCAATCATGCATGGCAAGGTCCACGTACATGCGGAGCATCTTCTCCAGAGTGCGATTCATGCGCTCTATTTGTCCAACAGTTTGAGGGTGAAATGCTGTCGACATTTGCGACTCACTGCCGAAGTACTCGTGCATCTTTTGCCAGAACTTACTAGCAAATTTTTGATCTTGATCGGAGATAATGTGCAACGGCAAGCCGTGGTACTTTACGACACCCTCAAAGAAGAGACGAGCGATCTCCTCTGCGTTCATGTCAGTGGTTGTAGGAATGAAGTGTGTCATCTTCGTCAAAAGATCCATAGCCACTAGTATTGCATCATGGCCACGGGCCGTGTCCAGAAGACCAGTAATGAAGTCCATACTGACGCACTCCCATGGAGTCCCAGGAATGGGAAGCTACTGGAGGAGTCACGCAGGCTTCTTGTTACTAGCCTTATTCTGAAGACATGGATCGCATGTCATACAATACTTACGGACATCGACACTCCACCCTGGCCACCAATAGTGGCCCGAGAGTGCCTGTCCGGTCTTTCGGAATCCAACGTGACCTGCGACCGGCGGGTCGTGGAACTGGGAGATAACATTTGCTTGAAGGTCTCCCGAGTTTGGCACAACAACTTGTTCTCCGTGCCAGAAGATTCTTGCGGCCTCCACCAAGCCGTACTTGTCTAGATTTTGAGATTCTTGAAACCAAGAATCCACGCAATATCCCATCCGGATCCTGTTTACAAAACCGTTGTAATGGATAATCTCTCGTGGTGGTTGCCGCAGAGGTGCAGGGGGATCTGGTGGCTGTACGGATGTTGTTGCAATGGCCATAAAACACCCACTGCCCTCGGTGGTTGCTTTAATTTCCATAGGCTGTCGGCTTAGTGGATCGGCCACATTGATGCGTCCTGGCCGATATTCCCATGTGAACGAGAATCGACTCAGGTATTCGCTCCAATGCGCCTGTCGTCTTGACAGGTTCGGTTGCGTTTGGAAAAACACCAATGGATTATGGTCGGTCACGACCATCACACCCCCTTTAGCACCCTCGAGGTAGCAACGCCACATCTTGAAAGCGTGTACTACCGCAAGGAGCTCTTGATCCCCAGTCGTGTACCGCGTTTCCGCGGGTATGAGCTTCCGGCTCTCATA
>SZWC01003349.1:0-13289 GCA_023375785.1 Penium margaritaceum | reverse complement strand
CCATGTGGTCAAGGACTGTGAGAATAAACCTTGAGCTCAATCCTCCACGGGAGAGCTGTACACTACAATCACCGATGATACATAAACATATACATACACATACACATATACATCTACATATACATATACATATACATATACATAAACATATACATATACATATACATATACATATACATATACATATACATATACATATACATATACATATACATATACATATACATATACATATACATGTACATATACATATACATATACATTTACAGCTATATACGTTAAATAGGGCAGAACGAGGGGGAGTGTGGAGGAGATGGGAGGGGCAGGCGGCGGGCGGAGTGCCAAGGGATCTAGCAGTGGGGCCATGTTTTGCACTCGACTTGTGAGGGGGAGGAGCCTCTTGAGAGCTCTTAGGGTGGGGGAGCTCTCGAGACATGTGTGGAGGGGCAAGGTGGGGTGACTTAGCCTTGAGAGGAGATGGTGACAAGAGAGTTGAATGATTTTGTGAAAGAATGACTGCAAGGAGGGAGCAAGCATGACCCCTATCGGGTCGCTTGCTCTTAAACCCGTGGTTCGCTGCAGGTGTGGCGAACCACACAAATTGCACGCAGGTTGCGCATGTAAATGCCAAGTGCAACCCTAGAGGCATCGTCACAGCGAGACATGCGTCTCGGAAGAAAACAGAACAAGCACAACCTAGCATCACAAGCAAAGAGTAGGCCTGAACTAGGCTTTCTAGCCCAACTAGCAACAAATGTTTGCTACTTTAACACGATAGCGCAAGCAAGGGTGGATGCCCAAGCAGAAATCTTGAAGACCACACCACAAGCCCGAGAGGAACACAAGACGTCACTGCTAGGGCCATTAACTAGATGGGATGGACAAACAAGAACGATACGTTGTAGGCTGCTATGGAGATGGCAATGCAGGGCGCCGGCTGAGGCATCTCTTCAAGGGAACCTCGCCAGAAAAGCACGGCCGAAACACCCGGCCGGAAGGACGTGTTTGTAACACTTGACCAGAGGCGTCCATCTAGAGGCACCTTGACAGAAGCACTCCACCAGAAGCACACGTCTAGAAGTGCCTCCTCCAGGGGCACCCCACCAGAAGCCCACGACCGGATCACCCCGCCAGCATCACTCATCCAGAAGCACCCGATGAGAGGTACACAGACAACACACCCTGCCAAGAGTGCCATGCGGCCACGAGCAACAGTCGCGAAGCGCCCAGCGAGGTCTGGGAGAGGGCCAAAGGAGAGAATCAGGGACCTGCACCCCACCGCCCAGAGGCACACGGCAACAGAGGCACCAACAAGATACGAAGGGGAGGGGGGGATAGGGAAAAGACGGGAAGAGGATTGTGCGGAGACGAATGGGAGACACCGTGCCTACGACGGAGGGTTTCAGATGTGAAAGAACCTTCAAGAAACACGCACACGAAGTGGAGAAGTGCAGAGCACGAGAAGGGGCAAAGTCAGAGCGTATGAGCGGTCATTGAGCAGAGGACCAAACTTACAAGTAAGGGGAGTGGGGAGATGAGAAAAAGGGAAGTCTCAGTCTAGCGGGGGTATGGTTCAAAGAACAACGGAGGAGATCCTCGAAGCAAAGGCAGGCTGGTGGAGAGCCTTCGTGAGGAAGTCCGCGAGCTGAAACTCAACCGAGATGAACCGGAGAGAGACATCACCTGCCACGACATTGTGGCGCAGGTAGTGGTGCTCAATGTTGATGTGCTTGGTACGACGATGAAGCGCACGAGAGTTCTTTGAAATGGCCAGCCCACTCTCACTGTCTGTGTGAAGGGGCACAGCTGGGCTGGGGAGACAAAGCTCACTGAGAAGGCGACGAAGTCACACCGCCTCGGCGGTAGCACCACCCAAGGCCATGTACTCGGCCTTCCCAGTGCTGGGAGCAACTCAGCCCCGCTTTTCGCTGCGTCAGGAGATGGCAGCAGGGCCGAGAAGGAAGACAAAGCCTCTGCGGCTGTGAGCGTCCAAATTGCAGGCATAGTCATTGTCGGTGTAGCCCGCCACGAGAGGCACGCCCGACCCGGCCTTAAGGCTGCACACGATTCCTTGAGATGGATCTGGATCTGCGGGACGGATCCACAGACAAGATCCGGAACCGGGGTGACGGATCCTGATATTTGCGGATCCATGGATTCACGGATCCTGGATCCGGATATTTGGTTCCTTGATACGGATCCATAATTTTTCATGTGCTTTTAAACACTTGTTACTGTAACATCCATTATGTAAAACTGACTATGTGGAGACATTGTCAAAAACTATCAGATACAAGTCAACCTTCAAGGTAGTATATGCAGACTCATGGTATGGCGCACACATTGAATATTCCATTGTTCACAGACAGTCACTTTCATGTCAGCCCTAATGGTAGGCCCAAGTCTAGCCCCCCCTCCTGTCATGCTTCCTGACCCTCCCCCCCATCTGCACCATCCTCTGCACCATCCTCTGTACCATCCTCTGCACCATCTTCTGCACCCTCATCTTCACCCTCTTCTTCTTCCATGCAGGCAGGACCTGCACGACGATGTTCATTGACCCAAGCTTCTTTGGCCTCCAACTCTGGGGCAACATCCCCAGTTGGTGTGACCAGGAAGTTCACTAAAGTAAGGTCGTTGATCCATGACTTCAGGAGCATCAGGTTCTCCACTGTCAGGTCGACGAGAGACTGGCGGAATTCAGTAATGATGTGGCGTCCAAGAGAGAACAGACGCTCTGATGGAGTGCTGGTTCCCGGGATTGCAAGGTGGTCAAGGGGCGCTGGGTGGAAAGTAGGGTACTTCGTCTTGTACTTGCGCAGGTAGTGCAGGATTCTGCACTTCCGTGGTTTCTTCTCATCCTTGGCCCAATTGTCCACCTCTACCCCCAGATTGGAGGGAGCAGTCTGAGCCTGTGCAGGGGCCTCTGGTTCTGCAAACATGTCGGCCCCCGTATCTTCCAGCGCAGCCTCCATAACGTCTCCTTCAGTCTGGAGCCTGGAGCTTTGGCGTGGCTGCATTGGTGGCGTTCCTGCCGCCACTGGTGTTGCCGCTGCAGCACAGATAGAACACGAAAGACTATGTAAAGAAGCCTTCACTCAAGTGAAGTGAACTGATGTAAGGACAATGAAAGCTGTAAAACAAACATGGAGTAACTCTTGACGTGCTGGAGGTGGCTGCACTGACTGACTGTGTTGCCCGAGGATGTCCGACGTTGTTGATTGCTGAGGTGACGACGTTGGTCACGCAAATCTCTGCTCCAGCCTCCTTGGGAGCCTGGCACAGCTGCACCCGCTCGTTGTAGGGCTGCAATAGCTCCACAACTTTGACCTGGAGCTCAGCAGGTGATGCAACGCTGACCTTTGGATGTACGTTGGCGTAGTAGCACAGCCTGAAATGCGGATCGAGTGTTGTGGCCAGCACGTGGCGCTCTGAACACAGCTTGGCATATTTGTCGAGCTTGGTAATGCTAGCCGCCAGGCCTGGCTTCAGCTCCAGGAGCAGCTCCTCCTTGCAGTCCAGCCGGCTCGCAGGTCCATGCCGCTTGCTCTTGCGCTCTGCAGCCACAGCCTTCACAACCCATGCCTGCATCTTGTCAAGCAGAGATGAGTAAAATGGGATGACCAGCAACAGGATGGGATATGAGGAGCCGGAGATGTCCTCCATGAAGCCCTTGTAGGGCTTCAGGATGACTGTCACCATGGCAATGAGCTTCCAGTCTTTGAACATGGGCTTCAGGTGTGCGCCATCCCTGCCATAGCCGTCCAGCCACATATCAAGCACGGATTTCACAGCGATCACACGCTCACTCATGTCAAGGGCACTGTTCCACCGGGTCTCCGTGTCCAGGTGGAGAGACTTGTACTTGAGCCGCGCTGCTTCAACAGCTGCCTACAAGGACTGCTCACGGGTTGGAGTGTGCGTGAGGAAGATGGCGATGGCGCGGACCTGCTGGATGATCTGCATCACTCCAGGTTGCTTTAGCAGGTCACCGACGGCCAGGTTCACAACATGGCCGAGGCAACAAACATGCCCGGCCTTGTCAAAGCTGTCGTTGTTGGGCACCATGAAGTTGTCCACCATCAAGTCGTTGGTGGACTTGCTGTCCATGGTGATGCAAAGTATCCAGTCCCACAAGGCTCGCTGCTGCAAGGACGTCTTCAGCAGTAAGAAGTTGTTCTCGGCTGTGACGCCACCCTTGATTGCCGAGAAGGCAAGAGCCATGGCGCACACGTTGTAGCCCTTGTTGACCTAGTGCGTGGTGACTCCCAAGTATTTCACGTCATTGTCCGCCTTCCATCCCTTGTTGGTGAAGGAGATGGTGGACTTCACCCCCAGGAGCTGCTTCTTGATACGCGCATGGTAGGCTCGGGCGCCAATCTTGATGTTGCGCGCAATTTTCATGCAGCCAGGAACTGCTACCACAGGGTTGCAGTGGGCAAAGGCCGCACGAGCCAGAAACTCTCCATGGACAAGAACGTAAGTTTCTTGTCCACGGCGTGTTTCAACAGAAGGCTTTGGAAAAACTTGCAGTTGAAGACGTGGCCAACGCCGATGACTCCACGGGCAATTGGGGCGTCCTCAGGATTTTCTCCTACGGCCGGTGCACCACCATCAGCTGCGGCCACTGCGTTTCTGGCTTCTTGGAGCTTCGCGGCTGTGACCAAGGCCTTCAAGTGGCACCACTTCTCCCGTGGATGAGGCGTATGTGTTTCCACAGGGCCCCAGTGGTGCCATTTTTGGCAGAGAGAGTGACAGGCTCGGCCAGGTTCTTGGTGCAGTTCAGACACATGGCGCGCCCGTTACCCAACTTCTTGAATGAACCCCATATGAAAGAATCTTTGCCACGATGCTTGTGCTTCTATCCGACAGTGGCCTCTTCCTCGTCATCCCCATCTTCATCCTTGTCCTCCTCATGGAGGTGCTGCGGGTTCTCGGGTGGGGTGGTGTCCGTATTTTCTATGGTGAGAGAGGCGTCGGGTGGAGTGAAGAAAAACTAATAAGTGCAATAACAAAAAACACTACTGTTAAATGCTGACGAAGGACAACGTTGTTGACCGCGGCACGCCTTGGGCGATGCTACCTCCTGTGTAGCCTCAGACAATGTATGTGGTCCGAGCTGCATGCAGCCCTAGATTACACCTGATAGTGTCCACGTTTGCATCGATGGGTAGGGTTAGAGAGTCACCGATATTTTTCAATAGAAGTGCTAGGTCTGCTGAAAGCTGTAAGATAGCAGACCAGTATAAAAACGACATGTCGTTTCAGCGTGGAAGCGAATAGACAGGTTTGATATTTTCAAAGCTGTCAAACCTGTCAACTACAGGTTCGGAGATTGCTCGCGCCAAGTCCAGGCTCACAGGCGAACCGCAAAAGTTGACTGTTCGAGTTCAAAAGTGCGCATTCCACGGTTCCACGGGAGACATGAGCAGGACCTGTCGTGGGCTTTTCTTGCCCCTCCCCCCTCCAAAGGATCCATTAGAAATGGGGGATACAAGACGGATCCTGGAACCTGGATCCGGAACCGCAACTCTGGTTCTGAATCCGGTATCCGTGGGTAGTTACCGCGGATCCCAGGATCCGTGTGCAGCCTTATCCGGCTTCGAAGAAAAGGCTGGCACGTGCAGACCCAAGGACGTAGCAAAGGACGTACGCGGCCGCTTGGAGGTGGGCCATGCGAGGCTCGCGGGCATACTGGGCCAGGACGTTCACCCCGTAGGCAATGTCTGGGCAACTAGTGCCAGCGAGGTATGTGAGCGCGCCAATGATGGACTGAAACGTGACGGCCGACTCCTGGGCACCTGACTCCGTGTCGTGGACCATGCAAAGGGCAAGCTGGGTACCTGGTGGCATGGGCAAGGAGGCAGCAGGAAGAGGGCAAGAGAGGTCAAAAACAGACGCAAAGTGATCCGCAAGGGTCTAGACATAGTGCTCCAGATGGACCAACAGACAACCAGGAAGGCACTCGATCTGCATCCCCAAGAACATGGCCGCAAGACCAAGGTCCTTCATGCGGTATGCCGAGGAGAGGAGACCATTTGCCTCAGAGATCGCGGAGGAGGATGGAGAGGTGATGAGGAGATCATCGATATACACCAGAATGAAGGCGGGCACGAGAGTCGTGCCAGCGACGAAGAGGGATGGGTCGGATTGACTAGGGAAAAAACTACCACGGACAAGGGTGGACGAGAGGTCCTCGTTCCAATAGCCAGGGGACTGGTGGAGACCGTGCAGCACGCGACGGAGGCGGCAGACTCGTCCGGTACCATCGGAGAAGCCAGGAGGCTAGACCATGTAGAGCTCCTCCTCAAGACGGCCATGGAGAAATGCATTGTTCACGTCCATCTGGTGAAGCTCCCACCGATAGTGGGCCGCGAGACAGATGACGACGTGACTCGTTGTAAAGCGGCTGACAGGGGCGTAGGTGTCGGTGAAGTCTACGCCGGGAACCTGGGAATAGCCCTTGGCGATGAGGCAAGCCTTGTACTGGTCAAGGGCACCCGAGGCTGTGAACTTCTTGGGTAAAATCCACTTGGCCTAGATAGCCGTGTGACCAGGAGGAAGGTCAGCAAGCTTGAGCACACCATGCTAAGCCAAGGCAGCAAGCTCTGTAACTTAGACCGCGTGCCAGGCAGCAGCGTCTGGACAAGCAAGGGTGTCGGTGAGGGTGAGGGGATCGGACTCGTCAAGGGAAGAGGGAGAGGAGGAAGCGGGCGGGACAGATGTGACCGCAATCTCACGCGTAGCAGACGCCGGTGTGCCAACAAAGCGATTTTCAGTGCAGGCATTGAGCGCATAGCAAAACTTGAGATGAAAGAAGTGGCAACCGTGGGCGGGACCCAGATGGAAGGTGTAAGATGACAGAGGGCAAGAGGGAGGGAGCACCACAGCGGAGGAGGGAAGAGGTGAGGAGGGAAGGAGAAGATCAAAGACTGCCAGAGATAGGGGAAAGGGGGGAGGGAATGGTGGAGAGGGAGTCGGAGGGGCGACAGATGAAGGGGTGGCAAGAGGAGTAGGGGAAGCAAGCGGGGGAGAAATGGATGATGACATGACGACGGGAGGAAGTGGGTAAGCGAGGGGAGGAGAGGAGGAAGGGGAGAGAACAGAAGGGTGAAGGGAGGAGAGGTACAACGCAGACGTTGGAAGGGGAGGGAGGAGACGATGCAACGACTGGTGATGAGGGAGAGACAGGGGACGAGGAGGAAGGTAGGGGGACGACGGGGAGGGGAACAGAGGAACAGGTAAGAGTGCGAGCAGTGTGAGAGCGGGTGCAAAAAGAAACAGGTGAGGAGGGAGGAGGGCTGTCGAGGATAGGAGGCAGTGGAGAGGCAGGGATGGGCGGGCTAGGAAAAGGGACGCGAGGGGAGTCAAAATGGGGAGGAGGGATGGAGGGACGAGCCCAGGCACCATGTGTGCACTTCCATGACTTGGGGCGATGGGGAACATTGAGAAGAGAAGCCGGGCTGGGGACCGGCGGGTGGGGGGAGACTGCCGGAGGAGGGAATAGGCAAGGGGGGGAAGGGGGCGGCGAAGGAGACCGAGAGGGAGGAGGAACGGGTGGAAGGGTTTCACGAGTGAGAACGTCGACAAGAGGGGTGAGGGGGGAGGGGTGGGCAGAGGAGGCGACAAGGGGTGAGGATGGTGGAGACGGTGTTACCACAATGGGGACAGGATCTCCCATGAGAGCGACGGGAGAGGACGCTCGTGAAGGGGCGTCCTCTAGGACATCCTCAATGGAGAGGAGAACAGGGTCCGCACTGCAAGTGGGAGAAGTCACACAGGGGGAGCTTGCAGCCTGGGCCGCGGTCAGAGCAGGTTGAACAAGAGGAGGGGAGGGGGGGAAGCCAAGAGGAGAAACGGGAGACGGCACGGGAGATGGAAGGAGGGGAGGGAGGGAAGAGACAGACGGCAGACTACCACAGCAGTGCAAGGGAGGTAAAGAAGGCGGGGGAGGAGATGGAGGTGGGGGGGAGAGAGTAGGCAGAGAGGGTGGAGGTGGGACGGGAGGGCAAAGGAGGGCAAAGGAGTAGGGTGGATAGGAGAGAAGACAGACGCGGGTGAAGGCCCCCTCACGGAGGCGGGGATGGGCGTAGAGGGGAGAGGATTTGTAGGATGGGGCGGGAGGATAGACGAATGCAATAGGAAGGAAGGGGGGACGTGGGGAGGGGGGTGAGAGGTTGGCGGCGGGACGACCGAAGCGGGCACGAGAGAAGGGACAGGAGCGGGGGTGGCAGAAGGCCGAGGAGGCATGGGGGGGTCACTGAGGACGGTGAAGAAGGAGAAGGGGTACCAGCAACCACCAGGCCGTTGGAGGTGTAGGCCGTGGCAGAGGTCGGGGAAGGGAGACAGCAATCCTCACGGAAGGCACCATAACTCAACTGCTAAAAAAAGCGAGTATGACAGGACTCAATGAGTCGATGGGCAACCGGGTCCTAGAAACGGTGTGCATGAAAATGAGGTGCAACCCCATGGGTGACGCAGAGACGGCCAGGTGCATCAAGCTTGCCAGACCAAGACAGAGGAGCGAGGTAGACGGTGACCATGGTGCCCCAAACCACAGCCTGAATAAGGTCGGCACGGTGACCAAAGAACAGCTGGAATGGTGTGGTGTCAGAGGCGAGTGGGCCATGCGCGATCTGGTTCTAAACATACATGCAATATCGGGCCGCCTCAGACCAAAAGTTGCAACCTCGATCAAGGAAGCCAGCCTCAGCCATCATCGTGCAAACCCCCTCGACAAGTGTCCGGTTCCAGCGCTCGGCAACCCCGTTATGCTGCAGAGAATAGGGAGCACAGAGCTCATGAACCACACCCTCACAGTCAAAGAACAATGCTGTGCCACTGAAAAACTCGCCACCGCGGTCAGAACAAAAGTGTACTAACTACTGACGACTCTGTCTCTGTGCGAATGCATACCACGACTGGATGGTCTGAGCAACATTGCTCTTTTCTTGAAGAAAGAAGACCCATGTGTAACGCAAATATACGTCGATGAGGTCGAGGACATACGTGGCATGTTCAGTGAGAGACTCATCTGAGAGAGGGCGAAGGATGTCAACATGCATGAGCTCAAGATGAGCAGATGCGTGCGAGGGGGAGGAGGGCAAAGGAAGGCGATGCATCTTGCCAACGGCACAAAAGGTGCAATAGGCAGCGCGAGGGGCCAGGAACGAGGGGTTGGACAAGCCATTCGTGGAGAGGGTACGGAGGAGGGAGGCCACAGCAGGGGAGGGAAGATGGCAAAGGCGACGATGAAGAAGGTGCGAGTCAGCTGAACGAGAGAGTACGACAAGCGCAACAACATCCGCTACGGGCGTAGAGACGGAGTGCGGGTCGAGAACCTGGTACAAGCCCTTACCAAGAGGGCCGACGCCCCCGGAGGATAACGCGGCCTTTGGCACGATCAGTGAAAGTGACGAGAACAAGGGCGTAAGTTGTGGAAACATCGCATACGTCGAGAGTCGGAAGTGATAAAAGGGAGAAATCAAGAGCCGGGACGTAGAGAATGGAAGATAAAGTGAGGGAGCCGACAAAAAAGGTGAGGCAGACAATGCCCACACCAAGCACGAGTAGGGGGGCTCCATCATTCGTGTACACCGAAGTGATGGTAGAGACGGGACTACACTTTACAAACAACTCGAGAACAGGACACATGTGGTCGGTTGCGGCACCATCGCCTACCCAAGACGGAGCCACGACATGCTCAGTGCCAAAAAGGAGGCAGTATGCAGCCATGGGAGGGGAAGGGGGCGACAAATAGGGGCCCGACGAGGGGACGCTAGGGGGAGTGGGATTAAGCACAGGGGCAGCAAGGAGATGAAACAAAGGAGATGTACTGGCAGGCGGCGGGCCGCCAAGCACACCCTCGGCCACGACGCAACGGATGAGGGTGATGATCGCGTCCTCCGTAAGGAGAGGGGGTGCCACAGGTACCAATGGTGGAAAGACCGGGCCTGCAAATGGAGGAACACTGAGGACCGCAACAGGTGGAGGGCCACCAGGGGCAACAAAAGGTCGACTACAGAGGAGGGCGTGCTGATGCGCAATGCCCTCACAAAGATCGGGGGTCAGGGGTAGCAGACACGCATCATGACGATGACCCACAACCTCGCAGTTCCAGCACGTGGGCGGGTGAGCACCGCCACCGCCACCGCCACCACCACCACCTCCACAATACGGAGCACGAATAGCAAGGGCATGAGCCGCCGGAGGTGGAAGGAGGCCGGGTAGGGCGTCGGTCGAGACAGGCTCAGCAAGAGGGATAACAGGCAGGAGACTGCCTGGAAGGAGCGGATCCCCTCTAGCAGAGCCGGCCATACAACACCAGGTATCTGGTATGCGGCCTGAATGGTAAGGGCAAGGGGAAAGCAAGTAAGAGCGCCGGAGAAGGAAGGTCCAAGACTAGCGATGATAGAAGTGACAAAGGCTGGATCTGTCAAGGAGATTCTCTTAGTGAGAAGCTCGCTCTAGAGGAGCTCCGTAAGCCCCAGGTAGGCACCCAAGGAATCGTCAGGGCGGCGATGGAGAGCCTGAAGATCAGCAAGGAGAGAGGAAGCAGAGTGAAGAGAATCAGAAGAATAAAGAGCAAGAAGAGCAGTCCATGCCTCACAAGGACGAGCCAGGAGAGTGGCAGTGGGTACAAACCAATCGAGTTGGCGAAGGGCAACAGAAGGGGAAGCATAGTAGAGGAGGTGGAAAGCAAGAGCACTACAATCAGGATGAGCAAGGGGAAGGGAGAGAGAGGGGTCATAGTGCTCCTAGAGGCCATGCATATGGGTCCAAGACACAAAGCGTGGGCACCAATCAGAGAATGGGGTACTCTGGATGTGTCCAGGAGCAACAGTCAAGGGCAGTGCAGTGGCAGAAGAGGATTGGAGACCAAGGTGGGTGAGCTGAGCGACTGCAAGAGTCATGGCATCGAGGCAAGCCTCGGTGCGGGCAAGCGCAGCGACCTGGTCACCAAGGGATTGGGCACCAATGCGGACAGTGCCACCGACTAGGGGAACCCCGCAAGCCAGGACGGTGCCACCGGCAGGCACAGCGCCACCGGGCGGGATGGCAATACCAGCACAAAGAGCACCGCCCGCAGCGATAGCAACGGCAGGGGTGGTCGCGTAGCCAGAGGCGACATCAACACCCGGAGCAACGGCACCGGTAGGGGCGATAGCAGCACCGGGGACGATAGCGCTGCCACGGGCGATGACACTACTGGGGGCGACGACACTACCTGGAACAAGAAGTCCTCCAGAGGCGATGACAGGACGCACAACGTCCCTAGGGATGTTAGAGCCAGAATCGTCAGGGTCGACAATGGCAACAGGATGGACGGAGGAAACGGCAGGGGGTGTAGCAACAGGACGGAATGCGGGTGCGTCAAGGATGGCCGTTGAGGAGGGAACTCAGGAGCTCTTGTGTGGGATGGGTGGCGGCGTGGTGGCAAAGGGGGGGCACAACGCGACTCGAGAGCCGCAGTGACAATGGCCTCCACAGCAGAACGAGGGGAGAGGACAAGGGAGTCCTCAATGAGGCTGTGATCAACGGAGGCAAAAGGACTCCGGTTGCGGGAGGAGTCATCCAGAGGGGATGCCTGCTCACGGCCCGCACCGGCTGTAGCCGCCGCAGCGAGTGCATGAGATAGGCCGAGATTGGCCATGACGCTGCTAGCCGCGGACCAAGGGGCAAGGGATGCAAGGAGTGAACGACTACAGGAGGAGCGAGCATGCAAGGGAGGGGAAGGGTGAACCATGGTGCTAGGTGTGTATTTAGGGAAGTTCATTAGAGGGGCAAGGGGTGGGGAAGAAGAAGGACGAGAGGGCACCAGGGAACAGGAGAAGGGACAGATGGACGGACGGACCAAGCACAAACGCAAGAGGGGGAGGAGAGCGGTGATCAAGCGAGGGGGCATCTGAAGGGTACGGGCAGAAACCAGCACAGAGAAATGAGAAGGGGACACGAGGGAGACCAGTGGACAGAGTCGGTAGAAGACGGCACAGGGGAAAGGGAGAAAAAGAGTGCAGGGGGAAGCAGAGAGGACGAGGTGAGAGAGCAGAGAGAGCAGAGCGGAGCGAGGAGAGAGAATTGAGAGAGAGAGAGGGAGAGAGAGGGAGATGAGGGAAAGGAGGGAGGAGGAGAGAGAGGAGAGTGGAGAGTGAGGGAGAGGGTGGACCACCGCGGCAGGTGTGGAGAACGAAGGAGGATGCGAGGGAGAAGCAAGGGGAGGGAAGGGGAGAGAGCACGCGAAGAAGACTGAGAGGGGGAGGGGAGCGCAGAGGGGGGAGAGGCAACAGGGAGTGTGGGAGGGACGGGAAGAGTGAGCGGGCGGGTGACGAGGAAGGAGGGGATAGGAGAGAAAGAGAGAAGAAAGGGATGGGGGCCAAGAGAGGGTGGAAGGGAATCAGAAGAGGAGAGAAGGGGGGGAGGAAGATAGAAGGAAAGAAGCAAAAAAAAAAAGGAAAAAGGGGAGCAGAGCGAGAGAGGGGGGAAAGCAAGAGCTAAGCGACAAAGCAAAGAGGAGAAGAGAAGGGAAGTGCAAGGCAGGGGAGGCGAGAGGCAAGGTAGGAGGCGGGGAAGCGTAAGGACAGGAGTGGACGGGGCGACGGAAGGGGAATAGGACAAGACCAAAGAAAATCATACAGACAGAGGGATGACAAAAGCGCAAGAGGTGAGAACCACGCACGCCGCACGCACAAAGCAAGAGAAGCAGCGATGAGAGAGGGGGGCAAGAGAGGAGGTGGCAAGGCAACGAGGAGAGGATGGCGGGCATGAGTCACCCAAGGGGCACACACGAAGGGCAACAGGGCACACACAAGGTGTAGAGATGGGGGAGTTAGGGCCCAAGGAGGGAATGGGAGACGAGGTGCAGGATCAGAGCGAAAGGCACAAAGAGAGAGAGAGAGAGAGAGAGAGAGAGAGAGAGAGAATGAAACAAGCTCACCGAAAGATGGAGATGAAGTCCAGACAAGGTAGTGCGTATCCGAAGACCCGAGGATCAAGAACATGGAGGAATCCCAGGGCCTGCGCACCCAAGGGGCCAAAGACCAAGGAGTAGAACAAAGGGTAGGGGAGGAGAACCGAGAAACCCGGGCAGAGAGATGAGAGAGAGGACACTGGGGAGGAGATGAACCAAAGGAGGGGGAGCAGAGGGAGAGGAAAAGGAGGGAGCAGAGCAGAAGGGTGGAAGAAGAAGGGAGGGACGGGAGGAAAAACGGGTGGGTACAAGAGAAGAAAGGGATGGGGACCAAGAGATGGTAGCAGGGAAGCAGATGAGGAGAGAATGGGGGGGGGGGGGG